>JAQFZC010008549.1:0-10080 GCA_034695205.1 Dicyrtoma fusca | reverse complement strand
TCGTGGCTAGTCTAGTCTAGTCTAGTCATTTTTTTCGGCGCCTCTTGCTAGTCTAGTCTAGTCAAGTCACAAGTTTTAAAAGAGTCAGCTAGTTTAGTCTAGTCAAGTCAAACGGCCGAAAAAAGCTGAAAAGTCTAGTCAAGTCATAGTCATCTAGTCAAGTCAGACTAGACTAGGGCAGCACTGCGTTATTTTGATGCAAGTCGGGCAAGTCCAAGTTACCCCTTAATGTCATTTTGAATTTCGACCAAAGCCCCAACAATCAACTTTTTAGTCATGTGTTCACAAAACGAGTAAATCCCACGTTTACTTACGCATTCAAAGCGTTCAGATGCAACATTTACTAATTTATTAAGATTGTTATTTAAACTTTTGAAAAGCGTCAATTTCAGGTTTGCCCATAATTTAAAAAGTGCAAATTGCAGTTTTGCCATTTTTAAAGTCCAGATTTTAGTTTTGCTATTTTTGAAAAGTGTAAATTGCAATTTTGCTATTTTTTAAAAGCACAATTATTAGTTTTACACTTATTTTGGAAAGTACAAATAGCAGTTTTGCAATTTTTGAAAAGCGCAAACACGTGTTTTACACATGTTTTGAAAAATGCAAACAGCAGTTTTGCTATTTTTTAAAAGCACAAATATTAGTTTTACACATGTATTTTGGAAAGTGCAAATAGCAATTTTACTATTTTGAAAAGTGCAAATACCGTTTTCACTGTTTCAAGACGGTGCTAAAGTTGTTTGTACACTTTTTGTGCACACAGGAAAAAATATCTGATGGTTAGGTTTTGCCTCAGAATGAGAGATTGTGGAGACGCTGCGCTAGACTAGTGCTTTTAAATAGACACAAGCCTTTTAAGTACACCACCGCAAACGTCTTTCCCCATAACGGCGACACAATATCTAATTATTTAGGATAATATGTATAATTATATATTTGTGTGTATAGCACGAGAAATCGATACAATTTTCCTCCAAATATATAATCACGCCAGTCATGCAAGTAAAGCGATAGCACCTTATTACAGAACTTCCTGGTATATACGCAATCTTTGAGGAAAATATGTACAAAATTAATAGTTGATGCCTTTTAAGACCATCCTTTAGAGATGTTCTGATTCGCCGCAATGAGGGAGTTGAATTCCATTCCATGAATACCATGTAATATTTACCATCTGATAGCGGCTATCTACTGTCAACTTAACCTTAGACAGAGATACAGGATTATTTATAAATAAAACAGTAAACTATTCAATAAAGTCAATGACCAATGCAAGAGAGTACACCTGCATAGTACAAAAAGAGAACGACTTATACTTATCAAGATAACCTATCACATACCTATTAATAAATACTTCATCTAATACGCTATAGCATAATCTGGATCAAATTATTCCCTATTCTCATCATACCATTTAATGAGCAATTTAAAAGTATTTTACACATTACGTATTGCAAGAAATAAACATTCCTTGTAGGTTAATTTTAATTTTTTAATGACTATGATTATGAAGTGACTCATGCAACTAGCAATAGCGATAGCGAAAGCGATTTCTTCTCTTCGAGTGTATCTCCTTGACAGTAACGGAATAATAAATGTTTTAACCTATTCGAAACTGGGAAACCATGAAAAGAATGCTGAACAAAAGTGTTTAATTCTATAAATTATCTTTTTCAAAACGGTCAAAACTAGTAAATAACACTTTTCCAAACCGGTCAAAGCTAGTAAATAACACTTTTAAAACTGTCAAAACTAGTAAATAACGCTTTTTCAAAATTACCAAAACTAGTAAATAACACTTTTTCAAAATTACCAAAACTAGTAATTAACACTTTTTAAAAAAGGTCAAAACTAGTAAATAACACTTTTCCAAACCGGTCAAAACTAGTAAATAACACTTTTAAAAACATTCAAAACTAATAACTAACACTCAAAAAGGGCAAAACAAGAAAATAACATTTTAAAAAGCATTCAAAACTACTAACACTTTCAAAAAGGTCAAAACAAAAATTACTATTTTCAAAAAGATGTAATACATTAAATACTTACTAGATCTTACCGCCGTTTCGAGCAGGTTAAAAAACAAGTCGGCTTCTATGGTAAATAGAAAATACACGTAAAATTTCCGAAAAACTAGCTGCAACTAATTTCTTTAACTACCAAAAATACTACTGTTGCCCAGGAAACAAACTTTACAAGATCAAAGAGTCTGTCAAGGTCTCAAGGTCAAGTCCCTTTAGACCTTTTTCCTTTTCTTTGCATTTTTCTATACACACCTATCTCGCTATGGATCATCCTGTTTACCCTGGATTACGGATTTGGCTTTGGCATGGGGGCTGTCCATAAATGACGTTTGCATTTTGCGGGCATTTAGTCCCCCCCTCCCCCAAAAGTTTGCATTTTTTAACATTAGCGTAAACGGGAGCTCCAACCCCCTACCTACCGTCATTTGCAAACGTCATTTATGTACAGCCCCTGGATGCTGTCAATAAAGTACTAGTATACTACAATAAGGATGGGCCTCGGCCTAAATCCACGTAGGTATGTAGGTGGGTACCTACAGTAAAAAGGAAAAGGCAGCTTTTTAGAACAAATATTTTGTAAGGGAAATAATACACTGACCGCTATACATGTATCTTTATAAAGCAACCTTCGCCCAAAATAATAAAGTAATAAAATAAAATTATACAAGGACCGTAATGATAAGAATGTCAAGTATTTTAGGGAATTCCGAACACAGGTAGTAAAGTAAAATCGGACTTTGTACTTTGGACGTAATTTGTATTAAATCCACCTGACTTTCGCTTGTATTTTGTATTTTCGAATATGACTGACTGACCTTTGCATTGTAAACAAAAATATCACATTTTAAGACTGACCAAGACAAGCTTAAATGAATGGGTTAACTGTGATGCTTCATTTAAATCACGATAATAATAATTATTATCACAATTGCCCGCCTATTAAACTATCCGAAATTCGTATTTTTAGCATAATCCATAATATCATTATTGAATTATTCAAAATAATACGTTATAAAGGGGCAAGTTTGTGTGTTTTGAACTTTAGAAAAACAAAAAATAACAATTTATTACTCTAACATTTCATATCCTCATGGCTTGTTGAACCTACTCGTAGAATTGTACTTACCCAAGGAGTAAGGGCTTTAAAATTGTGAATAGTAAATAGCTACTTGTATAACTAAAATACTATACTATAACTACTGCACAATTCGAATTTCGAATTGTGATTAATGTGAACACAAAAATTGTGAACTTATTCGGACCTGGGGAACCATGGAAAGATTGCTTTACAAAAGTGTTTAATTCCATAATAATGTAGTTTTTCAAAACGGTCAAAACTAGTAAATAACACTTTTTCAAAACGGTCAAAACTAGTAAATAACACTTTTTCAAAAACGTCAAAACTAGTAAATAACACTTTTTCAAAAACGTCAAAACTAGTAAATAAAACTTTTCCAAAATGGTCAAAACTAGTAAATAACACTTATTCAAAACTGTCAAATCTAGTAAATAATACTTTTTCAAAACGGTCAAAACTAGTAAATAGCACTTTTTCAAAACGGTTAAAACTAGTAAATAACACTTTCAAAAGGTCAAGAAACTAGAAATTACCGTTTTCAAAAACATTCTAACCTAGTTATATTACCGTTTCGAAAAGGTAACTTTACAATTTTGAATTTATTAAACTGTCTAAAATAATAATTCTTCCATTATAGTAGACTCAGACTCAATGGTCAAAATATATGAAACGATAAAATAAATTAATGAGGTACATTTTATTTATATAATATTATTTACAATAATTATTTAAAAGAATCTTGCAAAATAAAAAGTTTTGAGTTTGCTCAATGAAAACATGCTCATTGAGAATAATTGTACCGCCGAACTTGAACATTGAAGAGCGGAAAATTATTGAAACTTGAAACGAAATAAATCTCCAAATTCCAAATCCTAATTCCTAATAAAAACAGAAACAGATCCTAAAAAAGCCTAAAACGAAATACGAAGTTTTAGTTCGAACAAATTCAAAACAAGAGTTTTAATTTAAAGTAATAATTTAGTACCTAGTGGATTATTTAACTCATAATTATTACGAAATAAACTTGGTGATAATAGTAAGCTGTCCATTGCGTTTCTGCACAGTTGACAGTCAGTGAAAACTTTGTGAAAGCTTGACCTACTGACTTTTAAATGTTAAAAGGTCACTGGAAGTAAAATGTGCTTCACATTGAAAACATCATCATATTCACACAAATCTATCATCATAAGAAAAACAACTACCAACTACTCTGAAGTGAACTTCAACTTTTAATATTTTCTTCAATTTTTAAAATTCTAACATTTCAAACCCCTCTCTGTGTCACTCTCACTAATTAACAATTAATTAGGTACTCGCTAAAATAAGTCACATAGTCACACATACAACACAACAAAGCAAGAGCAAATAAAAATTTTGTTTTTGATTAAGTCAGTGATCAATTTAATTATTAAACAATCTCAGACCCCAGAGCTGCAGGTAAACCAATAACCAGGAATTTCTATTAGGTCAAACATTAAATTACTGATTGAAAAACTCAATGAATTTTGAATTTTGTAGCATTTGCTTTTACATTTGTGGCTTTCTGTACATTATTCTATTTTTTGTAATTTTGTTTTAATATTTTTTCATTTTTCATTTTTAGAATGACGAAAATCCGTGTGACGAGTCGAAAGACGGCTGCAGCAAATGCTGACAGTACTGGAGCAACGCCAACAAATGGAGGAAATAATAATCGGAATGTTAATAACAACAATCAGTTCAACGTCTACGATTACATACCTTTGATGAGGAAAAATGGGAACGGAAGTCCAGACGATTACATTGACAGTCAGGTAAAAGAAATTATTTTTTAAAAATACAATGAATTAATAATTAAGACTTTAGTGATCTTTTTTCAATACAAAATTTAAGGCTAGATTTTATTTCTTCTAGTTCCAGAAACCACCAGTCAACATTCCAAAGCGATCAATTGCTTTAGCAATATTTCTTTGCTGTACTGGGACGCTTCTTATTGGACTTGGAGTAATGTATCTCACTGGATACCTGAGCGAAAGGGTAATAAATTAAAATTATATTAAGTAATTTAGTTGTAATTTCAATTTACGAGGAATAGTACATAATAGTGTTTTTTTAATTCATAGTTTTCTGATCGAGTTTGGCCCATGATGATAATGGGCGGCCTTCTCTTTACCCCTGGATTCTACCACGTCCGGATTGCCTACTACGCCTACAAAGGAGTACCGGGTTACAGTTTCGAAGATATTCCAGAATTCGAGTGATCAACCATACTTGTTTTATGTGTACAAGCAGTGCCCGGTGATTTTATTCCGGCAGTATTTACTTATTAGAGTTTAATGTAAAAGCAAAATAGTATCTTATTATCATAAGCATGATCTACCTAATTTATTTTCAAATTCCAGAAACTACCGACAAAAAATGGTAACTAAAGTCAAAGTCTACAGTGCAGTGGTTCGTTTGTTTGTTTGTACCGTGAAAACTAATTTAATTGTAAAAATTATTACCAATCAAACTTCATTACCAACTCTTTTGAATTACCAGTATTCTGTAGTACGGTAGTAATAAAGCTGCGACAGTAATGATGTATTCTGTATTTAGGTTTCCTGTTCAGTTTGTGTTTGGGTTTAACGATGTATTTTTCTATGTTATGTTGGTAGCTATACTCTGTATAGGTAATATTATTATACAGTGTAATACATAGTATATTTAAGGTTTGGTTACAAGTAACAGAGTTAATCTTTTTGTGATGAAATTGAAACTAGGTAATAATGCAAATAAAATAAAATAAAACTCTAATATTTTCTTCGTATAATTACATCGAACAAGGAAAATAAATTGTTTTAGATTTATTTTTGAACAAAAAATATGCACTAATTGTAAGTTATATTCGCTAAGACAGAGGGATTATTATTAGTAATTATTCTATAATTCTATTCGAAGCACTAGCACACTGCACTGTCAACTATTCATTACATTATATATTATTGCGATGCGATTTATTTTAAGTTAGTAGAGCATGAACTCTGATCTTCAAATTTCCCTGAGGAAGCTATTACTAAAATAATATTCAATCAACTTGAAATAGCCATAAGAAATGCTAAAAGACAAATAGAATGACCTATTTTTTATTTTTATAGCATCAATAAAATCAATCGGATGACACGATGGTCATTCTAGCTGTGCCTGTATGCACAGTTCCGTTCAAATGTCAAGGATTTGGGATTTCCCTTTCGTTGATAATAATATAATAATATGTATATGTATTTTGCTTGCAACAGAACAGGACTTCTTAATTAATTTACTGCATAAGTTTCCATCAGAGAGTCTAACTAAATTACGTCATTACCACAGGACAGAAGGATGGACAGGGAGTTCATTTCGTCAAGATATAGTTTAACCACACGCTATTTCAGTTGTCATCACACTTCTTATTTCTTGGTAGATATTTTTTTTCTAATTGCTAATCACTAACCATGAATGCTATATCTAGTAAAACTAGTAAATTCAAATTGAAACCAACCTACATAAATAGGTGTGTAATTATACTCCACTAATTACTTGCTATAGTTTCCACTTGCCACTGCACGCATATCTCTGACAGCATGTACTGTTCTAGTACAGATATCGCTAATTCAGACGCAAAATAAAGGCTAGTTTATCTAATATTATTTACAGGGAAAGTCTCGATTTGCTTTTGTTCGTTTAAATATGAAAATACCGATTTGCACTTTTTTGAAACTTGCATAATCTCGATTTGAGCTTTTTTGAAACATGCAAAATCTCGATTTGCACTGTTTTGAAACATACAAAATCTCGATTTGAGTTTTTTTGAAATATGCAAAATATCGATTTACGCTTCGTTGAAACATGCAAAATCTCAATTTGCAGTTTTGTGAAACATGCAAAAACTCGATTTGCCCTGTTTTGAAACGTAAAATCTCGACTTAAGCAGTATTGAAACACGCCAAGACCTTGATTTGCACTGTTTTGAAACATACAAAACCTGGATTTGCATATTCTTGAAACAAGCAGAACATTGATTTGCCATTTCCAAAATAAACAACCAGGATTTTTGCCTTATTGTGAAACATGCAAAACCTCGATATGCACTTTCTTGAAGTATGCAAACCTTGGTTTGTCCTTTTTGAAAAATGCAAAATCTCAATTTGCACTGTTTGAAAACATTCAAAAACTCGAGCGGAACTTTTTTGAAAACATACAACACTCCGATTTAAACTTTATTAAAACATGCCAAACCTGGATTGAAACTTTTTGAAACCTGCAAAATCTCAATGTACAGTTTTTGAGGGCATTCTAAATCTCGATTTACATTGTTACGATGTTACGAAGTAGCTGTGTGAATAGATAGCTCCTTGTATCCATGCGTTGCAAAAATGGAATATTTCTTCGTGTGCTTTCAGTTTTTAAGAAATATGCATGATTCTACTTCTTAACTTTGTCTGTTTGTGTTTGCCACATTGCTATTGAATCCGCGTCATTAATTTTGCCAATTTTGCATCTTAAGTTTAAGCGATATGAAAGTACTATGCTACCCACTTACAGTGATAGTAGGCGATACTTTCCTTGGTATTTGTAATCTAAATCTATAATGTAATGTAACACTTTACAGCCCTATCAGTCCATCAGTAATAATTATGTGCATATCTATTCTGTTGATACTGACGATGCAATGACCACCACAAATCTATGTCAATTGTTTTTTTAAATGCTGTTAATAGTGACTCACTTGCTAATGCTATGTATGTGTACTACCTGAAATGGTTCTTATGGTTTCAATATGCTTTTGCAATTTTTGACCCAGATTTACATTTCATATAAATAGCTGGACAGCTCAGTAGATTTCTTATAGTTTTCTGAGTGATCTTCACCAGCTTTTGACAGCCTGGAAGCTGGGCGTCCTCATTTTTGACGAAACTAGTAGGCAACAGGCGTATTTTGGTTTCAATTTAATTGTCTCTCAATTGTCAAAAATGAAGGGCTTCCTACGTCCATCCCCCTTGCCGTCGGGCATCTCTCTACTTCCATTGTTGATTAGTAGTGCGTTTGCAATGCACATGCCAACTGAAGTAAGTTCTTCATTAAAAGCTTAAAAAATAGATTTTTTGAACACAAAACCCAATTTTAACTTTTTCGAAACGGTAATATATTTAATTTTAAATGTTTTTGAAAATCCTAATTTCTATTTTTGAACATTTTGAAAACGGCAACGTCTAGTTTTTTGACCTTATAAAAGTGTTTACTATTTACTAGATTCGACCGGTTTGAAAAAGTGTCATTTACTAGTTTTGACTGTTTTGAAAAAAAGTTATTTACTAGTTTTGACCTTTTTGAAAAAGTGTCATTTACAAGTTTTGACCTTTTTGGAAAAGTGTTATTTACTAGTTTTTACCTTTTCGAAAAAGTGTTATTTACTAGTTTTGACTGTTTTGAAAAAGTGTCATTTACTAGTTTTGACCGTTTTGAAAAAGTGCCATTTACTAGTTTTGACTGTTTTGAAAAAGTGTCATTTACTAGTTTCGACCGATTTGAAAAAGTGTCATTTACAAGTTTTGACCGTTTTGAAAGAGTACATTTACAGAATTAAACACTTTTGTAAAGCATTCTTCCATGGCTCGCCAGTTCCGAATAGGTTAATTAAATTACATGTTCTAAAACTTCTTCTGATTTGGAAATTAATTAACAGAGGGATGGAAATGGCGACAATTCCAAGGGAATTATTGAAGATATTTTTGGACCAATAGGCTCTAGACCACAAGCCACTCCAACCGGGGTCAAAGGTTACACAATAATTTATTTGTACGTTTTGAAAGTTGAAACCAACTGAAATTTACGTTTTAACTATTTTTTTTAACTAACTGCAATTATTTAAAATACCTACCATCTTTAGAGGCGAGATGTGGTGCAAAGAATCCATTGAACCCTGGTTTATCCTACAAAATTCAATCACCCTTCTTTGGCTTCCCCTTCGGCAACTATCCACCATCGTTCAACTGCGCCTATGAATTCTTTGTGAGTTTAGGAATTACAAATATTTAATGAAGTGTCCATTGAGTATTTAACCTTTTCGCAACGGTACTACATCTAGTTTTACATATTTTTCAAAGTGTTAATTAACTGTTTTATCCTTTTTGAAAGTGTTAGTTAGTTTCTTGTTTTACAACTTTTTGAAAATGGTAATTTACTGTTTTGACCTTTTTGAAAGTCCTAATTCCTTGTTTTACATCTTTTTGAAAGTCCTAATTCCTTGTTTTACATCTTTTTGAAAGTGCTAATTCCTTGTTTTACGTCTTTTTGAAAGTGCTAATTCCTTGTTTTACGTCTTTTTGAAAGTGCTAATTCCTTGTTTTACATCTTTTTGAAAATGTTAATTTATTGTTTTGACCTCTTAAAAAGTCGTACTTACTGGTTTTGAATGCTTTTGAAAATTTTCTTTCGAGTTTTGACCGTTTTGAAAAGGTTAATTTTAAAAAAAGCATTCGTTCCATGGTTTCCCAGTTGCGAATAGGTTAAATTTAAAAATTAGCAATTAACTAATGACTGTGCCATATTTCTTTTACTTTTAATAAAACCCCACCGATGCGATCTTTCCAGGGCACAGACGGTTGTGACCCACTCATCAGTTGCAGTGACTTCAAAGTTGTTCAGTCCAACAACTGCTCCTCTGACTATCTTGAGGTGGCTGATGGCGTGGGCGGTTCTCAAAGGTAATAATCATTATATGAATTTAGTGTTAGTACACATTTTGTTATTACCTTTATATAATAATTTTTAATATACTTCATTTTCTTTGAGAAAGAACCTTTTCAAAACGGTAATATACTTAGTTTTGCATGTTTGTGATAATTTTGAATTTCTAGTTTTGACCATTTGAAAACGATGGTTTTTAGTTTTTTGACCTTTTAAGTGTTATTTACTAGTTTTGACCGTTTTGAAAAAGTGTTATTTACTCGTTTTGACCGTTTTGAAAAAGTGTTATTT
>JAQFZC010008548.1:0-10081 GCA_034695205.1 Dicyrtoma fusca | reverse complement strand
AAAAATTGATTGGAATTACTTGTGAATGTGAATAACAGTAAGTAAACGTTGGTCCTACGTCAGAATGCTCTTTTAAGGACGATAGATGTATGCTTCTTTCTGGCTTAGAATTTGAGATGCATTTGATAGCAGAAACTCAATTTCTCAATTCTTCGGTTAGTGTCCCTTGCCCGCTTTACCTGGCTGAAGCTCACTGCTAGTTCAGCAGAAAGGAGGCTCTGAAGTAGCTCAAGTCTGACGCTGAAGTTCGGGTCTATTTTCTTTCCAACTGGAGCTGAAAACCCTTTTAATATGGAATGAAGAAGAGTTGTTAATAATCAGCTCACTTGAGCTTCTTTCTTCGATTCGTAAAATACTGAAATTGAGCAGGATGGAAGGGCAGGGATGGAAACTGCAAAGTGTAGATACGTACATGGAATGTGAGGAAATCCCTGTATGTGCATACATAAATCTTGACATTGTACTCGTATCTGGTGCTGTAGCAGCCTTTCTGTTCTCTCTTCGATTTTTGTAGACAATGTTGGAAAGCGGAAAGTTGAATCCGAGTGTCGAGTCGTGAATACAAAAACTGCTTCGGCGGCAACCAACGACGAGCTTCTCCTTGATTTCTGTGGTGAAAGTGAAACTGGAAGAAGGAAGTGAGCAGATTGGGACTTCGGTGTGAATGGTGTGCACTGCGTGCATGTTTCTAAGGTGGCTTCGCTCTGTATTTGTGTACCTGCTCCCCCCGCTCGCGTAAGTACTCCGAGGTGAAGATAAGAGAAAAGGAGAGACGACGAGGGAGTATAAATTAGACGTCCCCATCTGTAGAATATTCATTTGCTTCCCATTGCTTTGGCTGGGCTTGGTTAGGAAGCAGGATCGATTTATGGTCGACCCTTAGGGTCCCTGCAAATATCAGCCCAAGAAGTTTGGCGTCAAAAGGGACAACTTAAAAAGTCTATTGTACTTATTTAAAAAGGGGAAACCTGTAGCCTTTTAAAGCTTGCAAAATACGGTATTACAATTTTTTTAAAAGAACAAAACATGATAATAAACTGTCTTGAATGTTTGAAGGTTTGCACCCTGACATTTTAAAAACATCAACTCTTATTAGCATGGCCTCTCATACAAAATATTCGGGGTTCTCTTCCAATATTTTCAACTTTGTCCGCCCGTATTTTTCGAACAGAGATTCCACATGTATAATAATATTCTCATTTCCAAATTTGAATTTAAATAATTTTCGATTCCGAAGTCATTATTCCATTTATTAGTCTTCTTCTCGAAAGTAGCTGCATTCAGTCAGTACATACTTGACTACTGATTGTGAGCACGTACTACATTAAATTCTCGGTGGGAATTTCGCAACGATTTTGATTTTAATTTGATTATTGGTTTTATTCAATTGGGGAGTGAGGTGAGTGAAAGGCTTTTTAACGGGAACAGAGTAGCAACACTGAATTTTTCTAATAGCCACCTTCCAATTACTCCATTTATTCTAAACTTTTGCTAACTTTCACATCCTGCATGAGCTGTAACCGTTAGTACAGAGAATTTTTAGACTGAGAGGAGCGTCAGCGTGTTTTTTCCCCGAGTGTTACCGTAGAGCCAAATGTGGATTCGAAGGAAGATTTTAGTGATTATGTGGCATTGCTCTTTTGCGTGATTGGATCGCTAAAGGATTTTGTGGAGCAGTGAAACATTCGAATTTCCAACTCCCTTTTATTGCTTTCATTATCGGGACAAAAACCACATGGGTAGTTTGCCTGCCAGGAAAGCAATGCTGGATGCATTTGTATGAAGGGCTTCGGTTTGGTCAAGTCATAGTCTAAGCCAATTGCAATCCAAGCTAATGGTTCGTGGTGGTTCTGGCTTGTCCGAAAGGGAACACAACTGCCTATAATTATATCATAACCATCAAGTTGAATTTGGAGGGAGAAAATAATGCTTTCCCTCCACGTCTCCATGCATACCTGGGCTCTTTCTGTGGAAAGTATTAAAAATTGAAGAATTACATATCGTACCAGGGGCTGTAAAGTTTGCTAGTACTGGTGTACATATTTGGAATGGCTACACCGAATCCTACAATTTTGGACGACTATTATAAAACGGTGGCAAATGGAAAAGCAATTGGAAATACAGTAGAAATGTTATTGAGGGGAATTATGGTAATTGGCATTTAACTTTATTGTACCACTAATATTGTTTAACCGAAATTATTTCAAATTTTCGCTTTTACCTCTATAAACACAGTGAGCCACTACCTGTAAACCTTTGTCTTTCTGTTTACTACTAACTAACGATAAGCCAGAGTCAAAGCCAGCCAACATGCCACACTTATGTATATAATAGCTCTTTCTATTTGTTTGACCTGGGCTTGGGTTCGTCCATGCTGAGGCGTACGTTTATACCTGTTTTGGGAATTTAGGGGGAAACATTAATGCATTTGTTTGCATTTGTAGGACTCTACATAAATACAGCTCTAGTATACTCTTTATTACCTTTAGTTTTGTTCGGGGTTTCGTGCACAGGAATACGAACTAATATGGACGAAAAAAGGGGGAACTTTTCCTCATATTTGGTTCAATTTGGATTCCCTCAAGAAACGTCCGTCCGTTCGTCTCCTTTGAATATCTGTAAATAGATATTTGTGTGTGCGGGGCTACAGCTACAAAATCTGTCAGATACATATGAATAAATATCGTTGGTGAAGAAGCATCCAGTCCCAACAATCAGCTTTTAACCTGTTTTTGTAAAAACTGACAAGGCCACTTTTTCAAAACCGTGCAAAAGTTGTACTTACACTTTTCAAAGTTATAAAACTGATATCTGCACTAGTATAAAAATGACATTAAGGAGCCTATTTTGAGAATGGTTTGAAGCGGTAATTGGGCTTACTCCACAATGCGTCTTCACCCACGATATACGCACAGGGTAGAGTGTATACCAATAAGTAGGCAGATCAGAAGTGAAGTGAAGCCAAAGAAAACTCATTTTATCATATCGCCAGAGAGGGAGCAGAACCGACACCGTCAGTCTAAAACTAAAGTTCAACTAAGTTGATTGTGTTGCTTCTGCGGCTTTGACTTGTGTAATGTATTTGCATTAGGATTGAAAAATAACTCTTGGTAATCACTTTGCTTGACATTCTTCTTGGACGAGGGAGGGGAGAGTCTCTGCATTCGCGCTGCACACACTTTCCTTCTTTCTCAATCATAGGCGGTAATGGGCGACGGTTGCTTTTTATTTTTTGTTCCAATGGTCAGTTAAATGGAAAGCTATATACCGTATTTCGTCCACTAGTTTCGGGGGGTCCAAACACTTTCCGGGAATGTTTTAACGCATTTACACGTTTAACGAACGCTCACATTGCCGGAGCCCAATTACTTTCAGACAGCTAAAGCTAAATTTTGAATTACGTTTCGGGAAACTAAAGGACGAAATACGGGATACATAGTGCTGCTGGTTGCTGGTAGTTGTAGACAAGGCTGTCTCACTTAAAACAATTTCAACTTGTGTGG
Source organism: Dicyrtoma fusca (assembly GCA_034695205.1). Taxonomy (NCBI): domain Eukaryota; kingdom Metazoa; phylum Arthropoda; class Collembola; order Symphypleona; family Dicyrtomidae; genus Dicyrtoma; species Dicyrtoma fusca. The sequence goes on along the minus strand of JAQFZC010008548.1, from coordinate 6,578 downwards.
TGATTTGGATTGGATTGGATGTTCCATGTCTTCGTTGCAATGCCTTGTAACTTTGAATTCGTCCATCAGTAATATGTCTTGATGGTCGTCAGAGACCTTTATAATACGATGTTAAGCATAGTTGTGTGTTTTAAATAAGTCAGTATTGTGGTTTGAAGTTTTTTGAAGCTTACATTTGTTGCTTTGTATTTTTTGACAAGAAGCATATTTAGTCTTTGCTTGGGTTTTGAAACGCAACCATCATATTTGACTATTTTTGTAAATCTTTTCTGTACGTAGTTCAAACAATAAGACGATAGAAATTAAAAGCTGTGGATATACCTATAGCCAGTCCCAAAAGCAGTATATGTACATGTACAAGGAAACCTTTCTTTTGCCCCAAACTGGGTTGTTGTTCCATATGCATGTGTTTGATGGTACTCAGTTGTGGCTGGATTGCTGTTGCCGAGGATGCTGCTGAAAGGACACTGCAAGGATGTTTTTGTTTGTGCGGGAAGTGTGGGGCTGGTTGGTTGGTGCGGGAGGGACACTACGGAATGACTGTCGCATATTATCAGGAAATATACACAAACATATTTTTCACTTATGCTGCCATTCCACGTATCATATTTTACATTCTATGGTTCCGTTGACGACTTCTCATCCACACTCCAGCCTCTCGGCTCTTTTCACGCAGAATTGCGTATTCCTTCCCTTCGTAGCTCTTCCTCTTGGAGACCGTACTGCGTACCCAAACACAACCAAAATAAGAAGGGGTTAGACACATTATGCGTTTAGGTACATGCGTGTAGCCTAGTGCATTTTTCATACCATTTCTATCTCTATTTTTTATCCCTGGCTGTACTGTTATTACCCGAAAGTAGGGCCAGAAATTTACCTTACAGCCACACAAAAATCCAACTTAGGGGACCTGCACATACGACGCCATACAGTTTGGGGTCCAATGAGTCATTTTCAGTAAGGCCATCGAATTTACTTGTTTAAAAAGGAAAGAATGATATCAGCATTTTGACAAAGCGTAAAGTAGGATATTAGCGTCTTCAAAACCATTAGAATAACTTTTCCAAAGGGTCAGAAAATAAATTTTCTTGTTTTAAAAACGGCAAAACATGGTAGAACGGTGCTACCATATGTTTTACCTTTTTTGCCTTCTCAAACTTGTAAAATATTATATTAAACTTTTTCAATAACAACAAAAACGTAACACTAACCGTTCTTGAAATTTTAAAATTGATACAACACTTTTTAAAAACCTCGGAACGTTATGATAACTTTTCTAAAAGGTGCAAAACACGACATTTAGTAGATATTTTCAAAAGACGGGTTTTATACGGCAATACTTGCTAGGTTCCCTGCATAGCTACTTTACGTGTATGAGCATTCCAAATAAGGTGCATACAAGCGGGTGGGTATATCTGTGTAAAGGTTGAATGAAAGGGTGGAAGGGGGGTTCGCTTCTGCTGCTGTGTTGCTATCCGTTGTGCTCGTATCTGTAGCTGGGCCAACTGCAGACTGCACCGTAAGGACGTGTAATTTGAACGATGGATGCCTCCGTAAATGGATCGAGAGCGGGGAAGTCTCCTGGGACGTCTTGAGTCTAGTCGAGTAGTTTCCTAGTTTCGTAGGACAGGGACAGTACAGTTAAGCCTGGCTATAGTGGTTCTTCAACGGGAAAACGAATTTGACCGCTAAAGCAAGTCGACCACTATATGCATACGCTGATACATGTGTAGGGCGTATGGCGGGGAAAAAGAAACTGACCACTATAGCTGTGAAACCACTATAATCGAGCCCGCTACAGCCAGGCTTCACTGTATTCTAGATTCTACGGCGACAGAGGCATATCAGTGGCGTATTATCCACGAGGATATGACTTCCCTGCTCTTGTAATAATAATAATCATACATCTTGATCCACTGCGACACATACGACGATAAGTGCTTAAGTATAAGCTCGTCGTAAATTCTATTCTCCTTGTATTTTCATACAAATGTTTCCTCAAATCCGATACAAGTACGTACAACGGCAACGGCCGGATGTGCTAGAGGATGCAGCAGTCTACATAGATTGTGTATGTCCATAAATATTAAAGGCTTACCTACATGCAGCAGTACTTACATCATTTTTCTGGCCTAGTTGTATGTAATGACATTATTATGTAAAAATATTGCTTCCCTTTGGATTCAGAATTATATTGGTGGGTAGTGACAGAGCGCTGCTAGCTTCTTTGCCTTCTATTTTCCTCTCTTGCGGGTGACTTGAACTTCACAGATAAATAAAGATGTGCTGCTATTGTATTACTACGGCAGCCCACATACTCTCCAATGAGCTCAACGAATAAAGGGCCTTTCAAATATGACGTCATCTAAATGACTATCGCTATTTCAAAACTTAACATGCTGAACTTAACTTCTTTTAAAAGTTCTATCTCAGTTTGCTTTCTTGTTGGAAATGTCGATAACAATACTATGTTGTGCACTTTTTCAAAATGTTCAAATCTATAACTGCGTCCCGGTTTGTATTCCTGTGAAAAGACTAATTTTTTGATTTTATACCTTTTCAAAACATAATTATTTTTTAATTTTTACAAAAATTTGGGCTCTTATCGAACCCAAATCGTACGACGTCATATTTGCAGGGTGCCTAAGATGTACAGTCACAAGTAAGTAGTGTAGGTATGTATATGAATTTTAGCTAATAAAGTCATTATATCATTTCTATTGTTATAGTTATGGGTGGTTTTGCGTGGCGTTTCCTTACTAAACTTCGACAGGGTCGTGTGTCATTCCCTGCTCTACGTTTTATGCAATATGTAATATGTAAATAATGTAGGTAAATCCAAGTGTTAGAAATGTGCAGCACATTGCATTTTTGTTTCGGATTTGAAAACGCACTTAAAATTAGCTACAGGCACGTGAATTCTTGTGGAAACTTTTGAAAGCACCTCTCCTGGTGCTTGATGGTGTCTGATGTGAACTCCCTGATTGTATTTTTGAACTTGTCGCCGGGTAGAAATAAATAACCAGGAGCATTTTTGTTTGCTTCCTACAAAAGATAACACAAAGCTTGGATTATTTACGAGTTTGATGAAAATTAGGGAAAATCCTCTTTCTGTTTGTGAAAATACGGATTTTCTGGATGAATGATTTGAATTACATGCGTTAAAGTTGTGGAGGCTTTGAGTTTTAAGTTTTGAGTTGGGAGTTTGGGGATAAAAGCTTTATGTGCCTTCAAGCTAAAAGCTAAGCCAAACCAAACCAATTCCGAATCCAGCATCCAGCGTAGTGAGCAAGGAAAACAAAAAACAGCCCTGCCTCGCAATTCCGCACCATCCTTGTCAAAGAATGGGACGACGATGTGCTGTAAGGACTTTTGCATCACTGAAAAGAGTGAAAACTGAGGGGAGAGGGAAGCCACGGGGAAATTTTTCATTCGATGATTTCACTTTATCACCCACAGATATTTACTTTTCCCAACATTTCCACTCCCGCACACGGGGGCACATTTTAGACGCAATTTCAAAAATTCAGACAAAGCTACAGGCTAGTTTGTATTTCAGACAATTTAGATAGTTTACATTTGGTGTATATATATTTGGCGCTTCTACCAGTTCTTTGCTATAATCTCTCTTTAATTTATTGCCTTCCACAGTAATTGACAAGTTGCAAAATGTCTACCCGCAGTATTATTATATGCGTTTTACTTTATTGGCTTGCCAAAAGGTCTGATGAATAAAAACATGTTTTGAACGACGTTTCAGATAACTTTAATTTAAAACTGGGCTCAATTTTAATGCAATCCCTTGATTTTGAAGCCCAATATAAAAATAGTAGTGAGTTTGTGCTAACCCGAAGTTTCAGTTTAGGATTAGGTTTAGGTTCAGAAAATACATGGAGTTAAACTGCCGTTTTCTCCCTAAACTTAAACTAAAACCTCAAGAATCGGGTCTCAGCACAAACTTGCTAGTAACAAAGTAAATTGGGAAATGAGCGCTAGATTACTAAGAACATTGTACTAAATGATAAAGCTATGTAAAGCGTATTGTATGTACGTTGTACTAATTGACAAAATGTTTTTGTTTTTTTTCATGTTCCTTACAAAATGATGGACACACAAATCAGGTATGTGCAAAGTTGTCACTCCTTTTCTACGGTTAAAGCCGTTCTATTTTATGCATTATTTTAAATAGGAATCTCCGGGTTGAGGTGAACTCAAGGTCAGCTTAATTTATTCCTTTTCGGAAATAAATGAGGCCGTTTATAATGCAGTTTTTGTTTATGCTGTGCTGGTAAATTCCTCCATTATTATCACTGCTTGTTTGTTTATTTGCTCGGATGCATCGAGAATACCGGTGGAAAGTGAAGACTGCACATGCCGCATGTGTGCAGAGACATGCAGAGGAAAGATCGTGAGAGTTTTCCAGTCTGTGAATCATTTGTCTTCATAAAGTTAAAGCGTTGCCTTCTCGGTGAAACGAAGCAGCATTTCTCACTCGGGTGTATCCTGCACTCAACACACTGCAGCCCATACGAAAGCTTGCCTATGGCTGCCACACTGACTGGCAGATAGCGGAGTCCTCAAATAAAGTTCAAGTTCATCACATAAATTCCCATTTTATTCCAGTTCAAAAGATTACACAGTAAATAAGTGCAGAATGCATAATAATATTCCACTTTGTATAACATTGACATTGGGACTGCGGTAACCAATATTTTGACTCGATTTCGTTTCTGATTTCCCTTTGACTTTGATTTTTTTAAAAGAGATAAAAATCATTTGCTTTGTTATCTCATTACCGGCTATTTTCCTAATGGATGACTTTCATTTTGTATTCTTTTTATTCCAGTTTTATTTAGCTAATGGTCTTAGTCAGTATTCGTAGGGGCATCTTTTTATCGTACCAGTGCAAACCTGCCTACATGTATGTAGTATGCGCATTTCATTAAAGATAGTTGTAGTAATTACCCCGTTTATTATGTATACCTTGTGCCCTGTAGCAGTATAAGTAGTATGTTAGGCCATAAGTATTTCTACAAGGGCATTACTTATGCAGTAGCTAAACAAATGGAAGGAAAAAGCAGTTGTTTTAAAAAGTGCGTTGGAGTTGTGTGTACGTGAAGCAGGAGTGTCTCTGAGTGTGATTCTGTGGGACGGAGGACGAGAGCGACAGGAGTTTTGTGAGTCGTCTTCGTCGTTCCAGCTCGTTGACGGTGGTTGAGAGAGATTGACTGCGCCTTTCCCTCCCGCCCCACAACACTTCACTCTTTACTTCACTCCATTTAAGCTCCATTCTAAGAAATTCCCGTCCCATCACCAGCCATACCGTAGACAGCAGGCACTCTCGCACCCTCTGGTCTGCGTCTACTTCTTCTCACAATCAGTCCTCAATAAAACACATGTTCCTATAATATGCCCATCTAGAGGTTCACAAATATCTCGTCACACAATTCCGAGCCAAACTAGTAATTTGGAAAAGGTCGTAACTAAAAGATGCTTTACAACGGACAAGATATAATAATTTCGTAAATTTGTAAAACATTAAACTTTTTCAAAACAAAGAATGTTAACGTTTTCGATGAAAAAAATGAAACTATGAATTTACATGTTTAAAAAATGAAAAACGTGATATTAAAGTTTCGAAATGATGGAAAAGGCTAGATGTAGTCTTTTCAAAATAAAGTTTCATATTTGCAAGGCCCTCTGGCCCAAGAAGGTGCAGGCAAATAGCACTTTTTGCATCCTGCCTTTGCTATGTCGATGGTGCTATAGAGCAGTATGTGATATTGACGAGTGAGTGAGTATCGGTGGACTCTTTGGTTCTTTCTCCTTTGAGTTTTTCCACGTAGTAGGTGTGTAGATGTGTAGGTGCATTACATTTATATTGACGTGTGAGGGAAGGCTTGTAAATGGCCACATGATTGATGGGCTCACAGACGGTTCTCAAAGCTTGTATAAAGTGACACACATGTACTTTTCCTGATAGATTTCCTCTTTAATGGACTCGTGAAAGAGTGTCTGGCCGGAGTTGGAGTTGGAGAGGCTATGGAGATAGGAGTAAGTACGTGAAACTGAGCCTCAGCCCAGAAAGAATCAGAAATACACGCTTATTCGCCATTGGGGTGTAGACTGTAGAAAGGTATTCCTTTGCCTTTCCTTGCCTCGAAATTCGAATGGAAATACTTTTACTCTATCATATCCCTCCAGTTCCAATTCTAACCTCGGTTTCAATCCAACCCTGGTGCACGCTCTGTCTGCTTGTATCCAAGAAATGCTACCGAATCGAGTCCTTCGTCTTTCCTTATTTTTGATGCAATCTAATCCAATCCAGTCAGTGAAATGCAGTGCAATCCAACACAATGTGTGAGTGAGGGTGGGAATGAAATCGATTCCGTTCCTTGTTTCTTCGCCTTTTTTCATTCCTCGTGTCTAAATTCATTCTGGCCCACACCGCATTGGTTTGCTTCTTTTTATCTGTATATTGAATTGAATGCTCTCCGGATGTATTTCAAAAACATTGTTAGCTTTGGTAGCATCCCCAAAATTATTATTTCCATGCTGACTGTTTCTCCTATTATGGA
>JAQFZC010008547.1:0-10083 GCA_034695205.1 Dicyrtoma fusca | reverse complement strand
TAGCTACGGTCAGTTGAACCAAGAAAATACAAGTTATGAGCCGAGCTTCCAAATACACGTTAGAAGATGCTTTCCAGGGCGCATTTCTTGGTATGGGAGGAGCTTTATGGGAGCATAGCGTGGAGAATACGTTAGTAGGTAATTTACAAAAACAAAACACAATATATTGAATAAATATTTGAAAGGAAAAAAGGTAGAAACTGTTATAAAATATTATTTAGCTGTTTTGCTAATTCTTTTCAGGCAAGTTTATGAGCGCGAGAGAGTTGTTGGCATACTTAATCCCTGGAGACCTCATAGAATTTGACCGTGGGCGGTACAATCACTGGGCCATGTACTCAGATGTTCCAGGCTATGTCTTCAATGTGGCTTCGGAAGATAAGAATGAAACCCGGGCAAGGGTCACTCTGCAAAAGTTGGTGGATGTTGCCAAGGGAAGCCCTGTGCGGAAGAATAATAAAACGAGCAGTGCAATGATTAAAGGGTTTAAAGCAAGATCGACGGACAGGGCAATCCACGATGCTCGCTTAGTACTCAACAAAAGTCTACCATACCACTTCTTAAAAGCAAATTGTGAGTTTTACTGTACAAAATGGAAATACGGAGTCGGCTTCACTGATCAGGCAATCAATTTAATCTTCAAATAAACAAAATTGCAAATCAATTATAAGGCTGAATCTTTACTCAAACGCTCCACAATAATGTCATAATTTTATTACTATTAAAAACTAACAGGTAGAGCGACCATTCCGCGGGATTGAAGGAGGCATAGGTGCAGTGGCTGGAGGGCTAATTGGAGGCCCACCTGGTGCACTGATTGGATACGCAGCTGCTAGCTCAATTACGAACGTAGTACTCCAAGTACTACGCCGGTGAATGGATATTGTGTATGTATTTCCTATGGCAATCTACAACTGGAACAGTTCAATGCGTATACCTATACACAAATAATTGGGCTTCCAGCAACTAAATGTTAAAATAATTATTTTTAAAAACAAAATTTTTATATACGTAGGTATAAATATTATGAGCTTTTGCACTTGTAACCGATACCAAAACCTTTGTTACTGTCTAAACTCTAGACTGCAAAGCAAGAGCTCCCATAATATTATATCTACCGCAACTCTCGAGATTGTGAGGAACATGTAATTGTTATATTTAACTCCCCACCGGTGAATAAAACTGTCCTAAATGATACTTTGTTACATTTCGGAAGCGCAGTAAAAAGAAAACAAGGAATATTATTATTTGATTTGCAATTTTACTCATTTAATTTCGTTTTACCAAAGGTATAGAACTTATAAATAAACCATATAATTTTTGGCATGAAAATATTTTAATGACCGATATCAATGAAGCTGACTCCAGTGACAGATTTTAATAAATATTGTAAGTATATTTTAAAGTACAAATTAAAAATAGCTGATGCTTATATGGTCCCGTCTTCGACCAACTGTCACCAATAATCCTTCTAAAGTAGCTCCGCATATTGTGAACTGGATTTATATTTTTGTAAAAACTATGGTAAAAAAGTTAAAATATTCCTTTTCGTTGAGTAGCTATAGCCCTATCGCTGCTATATGTTTACAATTGGACCCCAGTTCGGGTCAAAACACAAAGCATCACTGATTTTGAAGAATCCTAATGTAAATAGGTAGTATGTAAATGCACTAATTAGTCATTTATAGACTTTTATTTATGTTTGTTATAATTATAAAATAATGTATGTTTACAACCTATCTGCGTATTCCTTATCAATCACCAAAGTAAGATGCAAATGATGCATTGTATTCCCATTTCCGTGAAATTATTTTGGAGAATGTGACTAACGAACCTTTTTAACAGATTAATATACAACAATTTTACTCGAAAGTGTTCTTGTGCTAGTACCTTAGTACCTTGAACTTCACTGAAGGCCCTGGAATAAAGACATTATCACCAAGCAAACAACGTAAAGGTATAATATGTATATAAATCAACTCTTACTAATGGGGTACTAACCTCAACCTACATTATCTTGCTTCCGTCTTTCTTTCCTTTTCTGTAAAATTCCAAACCTTTTTCTCATTCGTTAAAACATTTTACCCCAGGTTGTCATTCTTGTCATTGCTGCACTCCTGGAACGGCCGCTGCTGTTGTTGTTGTGATTTCGTGATTGCAGGCCAACACTCATCAAATACGATCCAACTGACCGGGCGTCAACCTGAGTTCTAAATCCATTACAAGTTTTCGTAATACTCTAATGGTTTCCTTGGGAGTTGTGAGTATTCCAGGTCTAACCTTCCCCTCAGTCACAAGAAGTGTTTGCTTCCCGTTGAACCATCATCTCTTTTGATTGATTGTGCTAAAATTAGAGAATAAATTCATCACGAAGGACTGTGTTGTTTCAAAATTAAATAATAATTAATTATTACCTAAATCAAAGCACCAAAATAAAATGAAGATTGAAACGGATGCTTTTGCTTCAGGAAACAATCTCAATATTCTCAACGCCACTTATTATCCCAGTGTCAATAATACTAGTAGTTCCAGTGGAACCCTTGACGGCAACTCCGCTTTGTCATCGCCGTCTGCTTCAGATGAAAAACTAAGCATCATGGAGGTACAAGTTCCCAGTTTAGTAATAAGTTGATAATAATAATACGAATATAGTTAAAATGAAGTTTTGATTTTTGATTTTCATTTAAATTAAAACTGGACATTTATTAAGCAGACAGTAAAAAAAACTTATCCATATCTTGACTTTGTGTAGCAACTTCGCCGTAACATCTCCCATCACAAATTCCGGGACTGGACACTTGGTGTTAATTTCAAACTGCATCCGATTGGTGATAACGCTATTGATTCCGCCACTGATCTGGATTCGAACGACAATCAGAATACAGATTTTGAAATAAAAAATGAGCCGAATATATTCGCCATGACCGATTCAATGCTAACATTCTTCCAAGGTTCAGCTATACTTCTCCTCGCAGCTCTAGTGATCATTCTCATTGTGGTTATTTGTCAAAATCTTTATAAAAATCAACGGACAAGAAGGCTGAGAAGTAAAAAGGTCAAAAGCATTAAAAAGGTTTTTCTTTACCCCGTTAAATCCTCTGATGTCCCAGAACTGGAAATGGCATTGGAGGCAGCCAAGAAAACTAAAACAACTGAGGAACTATCGTATGATCCATTTACGTTTTAAAATCAGGAAATTTTTAATTAATTATCGCAGTTTTACAAATTTAGACAGTGACTCGACGCTGTCACAGTTGTTTTTTATGTAATTATTATAGTTTAAATACCAAGCCCAAAATTACCTGTTCTTCATTATTGTGCTTGTGTTTTTAGTTTTTACGCTCTATTTGATGTATGTAAGTATTATCTTACTATCTGATTTATATCCGAAGAATTTATACTGCTGACTGCAGGAATTTATTTACGAAATTACTTTACACCACAAAAACTACTAATACATTTAAAAACGATTAACTAACTCATAATTTTATAATTTCTTGATAATTACTAATTAAGTTGTTTTTATTTACCTTTTTTATAAAATGTTTACAACATAGTTTATCTTTATCTAAATACTACTATACATAGATATATTTATACTGGCTCATGTTATTTATGAAATTAAAGAATAGGCCATACACCTATATACTTGTTTATTTATAATATTATAATCAAAATTATTTTCTATTTACGTTTAATTTACTATTCACATTAACTATACGACAATAAATTGTTAATTAAACTCTTTACGGCACTGGCTGCATGTATGGATATTATCACTTCTGTTAAGAAATTGTTAAAGGGATTTACAATCCAAATAATAAAGGAATAGTGGTTCATTGATTATGACTATGTGCTACATCTATTCACTGTCATTACTAAGATATACCGACTTTGAATATCAAGTATTTGGTTTCAGTTTCAAAGTTTTTATATTCGTAGGTATGAAAAGACTTCTACGAGAATACATTTTAAGAGGTTATCAGTTTGTCACTGGAGAAAAAAGGTTGCTTCAGTGAAGTTAGCACAATACGATGTACAGTTCCGCTTATACATTAAACTCATTAAAGCAGCCCCAATGTAGTATTTACCATTATCTTTAACTATTTTCCGAATACAATACAGGCTATAATTAGATTATTTCCCTATTGGCCATATGACTCACCTCACTAGTCTCCTGGTCCATAGTCAACAGATACTAATTGGGTATGATGGTCAGTTGACTGTTGGTTTTTGGGTTTACGGCAGTCGGCATTTGTTCCATTGATTCCAGTCTATTTTCGTCGTCCATGGCATGTCGGTCACTTTCTAATCGCGCAGTCCAATCCAGTGTACATACAGAGCAGTGTGTTTTAATTTTAACAATATTAGTTACAAGTACAACCAGCTAAGCTGCAAAAATTCGGTCAAAACAGTTGATAGTTAAAAGTACCTACCTACAACAAATTATCCAGAAGGCAGTTAAATATTACGAAACAAATTAATTACTTACAATGTCAGATGGGAAGTGATTCAGCTGATTAGCATGGAAACTAGTAGGGAAACGGATATTGGTGTGAATCTCCGAGTGACAGCACACTCAAATCAGGGGGGACGAGAGTACATGGAAGACATTCTTTCCATCTCCTACCAATCCAAGTCGACAGAAGGCGGTATTCCGTACGCATTCTTTGCGATTTTTGACGGTCACGGCGGTCATCAAGCAGCCCACTTTGCTAAGAAACATCTCAAAGATTTTATTGTGTCACAGAAGAATTTCTGGTCAGATGACGATGAACTGGTCAAGAAGGCGATTAGTGATGGATTCATGAGCACACACAGTGCTATGTGGAGTGTAGTTGGTAAGTTCAGTAATGGAATAATGGTTTAACTTAAGAAGTGCATATCTACCAATAACTAGATTAAAGACTTTCTGAATAATTACTATACTTCATTACATCGCATCACTTCGTATTTTTTAAGTTATGAGATGCTTGTATTGACATGTCTAATTAATTTGCATAGGCTTCTGTTCATAAGTGTAGTGTTAAATTATCTAAATATTTATGCTCTATTCTATCACTAATGCAGTATCTATGCTATCGTCCAAAACAGGTGATATCTTTTATTATCATCTTAGATCTGAAATGTTTCGAATAAATGTTTAATTTAGTATGAAATGTTTCAGACAGTTGGCCAAAAACCGCCAGGGGATACCCTTCAACTGCTGGAACTACAGCGAGTGTATTATTTGTGCGACTCGGGAAGATCTACGTTGGACACGTGGGGGACAGCAAAATAACTCTTGGCTTTCAACGGGTAGATTCCACTGAATGGCAAGCACAGCCTTTGACTACCGATCACAAACCAGGCAGTGCTGCTGAAACTGAAAGAATAACAGAGTAAATAAATATATTCAAATAATAAATTGCTGTTATATATAACTCTGCAAGATTTCTGAAGTTCAATTAATGTGACATTCAATTTTAGATGAGTAAGTTTGTTGGGCAATCTGTAAACGTTTAACAGTATAAAATCATTGTCGGTACCTACTACATACACCTATTTTTTCCCCCACACTTCAATACGTAGGAAATGCATTTGCTGCCTCACAAATACAACTTTTTATTCAGTGAAGTGTTGAATAAAATTGACCGTTAATTTTGAATTTTGTAGTGCCGGAGGAAAAGTTATGAGGATTAGATCAGGAACACCTCGGGTAGTTTGGAGTAGACCACGGCTCGATCACAAGGGTCGTATCCTGAGATCCACTCCTGTTGATGAAGTACCCGTTTTGGCAGTTGCTCGTGCTCTAGGTGAACCGCTTTTAGCAATGTCTTAATATAATTATTGTTTCTTTGCTTGACGAGTGTTATTGGATCGGGTTTACATTCGAAATCACATACGAATTCACAATTGAAATACACAGTCGAAACACGTTTTACACATCAAAATTGAATAATGTTTGAAGGTATGAGACATAATATTGTAGAACCATTGTAATTACTTTACTTTCGCTCTCCCAGGTGATCTTTGGAGTTCCAACTCTGCAAGGGATTTATACATTGTGTCCCCCATTCCTGATGTGTCCGTAATTGATCTAGATGTGACCACTCACAGATGTTTGATCCTTGGAAGTGATGGTTTGTGGGATAAGGTGACTTGTGAAGAAGCGGTCAGTTATGCATTCAACGCTGGGCGACACGGCAAAATCAAATCGATGCAATGCGCGGCCGAAGAAAGTCGTATTGAAATTAATAATGATTTTGTAAACCCTTCGAAGGAGCTTCTAACCCTAGCTTTAAATCGATGGTTTAATGGTGGACGAGTATCTGGAGACAATATTTCCGTGATTACTGTGTACATTGACCCCCCTGCCTCTCCAAAAGTACATGAGCCGGAGGTGTCAAACACTGATGATGATTCTGTGCAAATAGTGATTAAATCAGCGGCATCCCCCAGTGTGACCAAAAGCTTGGAATATTCTCTGCCACCTTCAGACTCAGACTCTTCATCGCAAATACAAACACCCAGTAGAAGGCGTGGAATTAAAAGGAAATCAATAGATCACAGCCCTATCCCAAAACAGGAGCGAACCCTTATGATGAGGTTAGCACAGCAAGCTTTGTCACCACTAAAAGCTAAAATCTTTAAAAGATCAAACGGCCGCAGCGAACCCCGAGTAACAGGAAGAATGCAGCAGGGATCAGCTCCGTCCCCCCTTGCACAACCTCCAAAAAGTTGTTGTAAAAATTTTGAAAATATATCTGACTCCTCAAAAGCATCTCCAGCTACCTTATGCTATTGTGTTAATTGTATTAAAAAGTCTATTGCCAAAGCATTTAGCTGTTAATATAAAAAAAATGATACTTGCAGTTACAGTTTTACCATGACAGCTGTGTTTACAATTAAAAAATTGAATTATGTTATTGTTTGTATTTGTATCTCATTGTAAAAAGTCCAGTTTAGTTGCATTGTTAATGAATGTGTTAGCTAATAGTATTTTCAAAATATGTGTACATAGTAGTTTAACAATAACATTTTTTTAACTAACTCATTTAATTGAAGTCTAATTATCTCAATTATTTTAACTGATATTGTTTTACCTTTTAATATTGTTGTTTATTGGCCGGACCATGTATATTTACCGAATAATATTTTTGTAAATAGCATTTAAAAGTTAAAGTTTTATCCAAATCTACAATGTAGATTGTTGTAAAATTTTAATTTTGATTATTTTTGAAGAATTTTTTACAAATGTATGCGTAACTTATTACGCACTTTTACCGTTTCCCCGGACGAAAAATCCCATATAATGCAATGTTCCCTTTGTGTATACTACCTAAACCGGTATATTATGATTTCCTATTGGTTGACGTATTAGATATCTCATATCTGTAGTATCACCATATTATGATCAGTGATCAGCTTGGCTGCTGCTAATTCTTCCAATCAAAACAGTGAAGTACTATCCGAGAACCATGTGATTTTTCCTTGAGTATAATTTTAGGTCATTTCATTATTGGTAATTATTTTCATTACAATTTTCGATTTATTCTGTTGTATAAAAGTTTTAAACAATACGTTGCACCTCACACAACCGTTTACAGTTCGTTTAAAGAATTAATTTAGATTTTTAATGAATTCATTTTCTCATTCATCTGCTTCCGTCCGTTTCTAAGAAGTCATAAAAGTGCAACGACGCTTCACGCTGCATAGGAACCTTTAGATCTTTGACTGTAAAAATATTCAAAAAATAGCGTTGCTGATTTCATATGTACATTCAGTAACAGTAATATCAATATTGAGTAGGAATTAGGCAATAAGCTGTAAGTAGTAAATAAAGTAAATTTGTTTACGTCACGGTGGATGGCGACCATCGGATCTTGATCTCCTATGAGTTCGTTAGAAATAGAAAGAGCTACAACACCATCAGCAACTCTGATCACCTTTCCCGTACAATCACCATTTTCTTTGTTTCCAGAAATTACATCGCAGTATAATCCAGCCGGAAGGTCAGTCTACACCAGTAAATTATAGGTTTAATGTCCTTTCATGTATTTTAAAATTACAAAATGTATACAGTAACACATTAATGTAGCATCTACATAATTTTACCGGAATAGCAGCATTAAGTGGGCTGTCATCGTTATTAATAGCAATGAAACCTCGGTCACCGCGTGAAAAAGCGATTTGATCCTTTCCATTGTCCCACCAGCGAGTCACTTGTGTCCCTAGAAATAACAAATAAACCCTAAAATTCAGATTTTCTTCTTTATCTAATTGTAAGCAAAATAATAATAATTACTAAATAATTAATCTTAAATAAGCAAAAAAGATTCAACTTTTCCCCTTTTACCTTTGACAATATTACGGAAGCGAACCATGTTATAAATCTGTCGCCAGCGGTGTTCACACAACCATCCGTTGCCACATGTCATGTTTGGAAATACTGTCACAGGTAAAGTGTTGTACTCAGAGTCATGAGGGGCCCCGACCTAAATCACAGAAAAGCTTATATTGCATTACAAATAAAGGGATTCCGAGAATTTTCAAGTTACAGAAGCAATACTACTATTGAATATTAAAATACAAGTAAACTACAATAATGTGATGTAATATTGCGCACTGTACAGTGACCTACCCAGTCATTGATATCTTTTCCCTCTTGATCAAGAACTCTGTCCCAGTAGTACGACGACATGACGCGGGTAATTCCGTAAGGCCAAGCAAGAGTGAAGGCCTGGGCCATTTTGTACAATTTGGATTCCCTGAAAGTAAGGATGCTCGCACCACCAGCCCCATGACCTCTCTGATTGTCGTGATTGTCAACAAAAGCTAAGGCGCTTCCATCAGGCATAAGTCCCCAACCTACATCATCTCCTGGTCCTAATGGTAAATGAAAAGTCAGAACATTATAGTAAGGATTGGAACTGAACTCCTTTTTGCATTTATGCATAAATATAAATTGTCATAAAGATAAAGAAAAAATAACAATGCTATTTTAGTTATAAGCGTTTACTCACCCCAGTTCTTTAAGTATCTGAGCTGTTGTGGTTCTCCGAATTCGGAGTCCCATTTTCTAAATACGGTACCAATCTTAGCGCAACCCTTGAATTCAGTGACCCTCCCAATTCCAAAATATTCATTGGCAGAGATTGCCTCACCACCTTTACAGCAAAACATTTACAAATATATGTAGATTATATGTAATTAAACATAGTGAGCTTATCAGTAATCAATTGAGCAACCTGCAACTGAAAACTACACCAATCGAAATAAACATTGACTCAAAAATAAACAAATCCTCTCCTGTACCATTATCAATCACTTCTTGGTAAACAAATGGCCGAGACCCAGAAGGAAATCCATGACTGACTGGTAATGAGTTGACTCTTCCAAAAATTATTTCCATATCTCCAGGCCACATGTGCTTAGATGCGTCCACTCTATAACATTGTATTAATCCACGTGTTGTTGAAACTTTAAAATTACATTTTAGCAAAAATGCAAAAATATAATCGTCTGTGTAACTTAAAGGTTGTAGTTGTGGGATTCTTACCGGAAACCTGCCACTCCATGTCCAACTAAATTGTTCAAATAACCAACAATCTGTTCTCGCACCCATTCCTTTTCGTGGTTCAAATCATTTAATCTCCCCAATCGACAGTTTCGTATCTATAGATAAAGAATAGACTCTTTTTTTTTCAAAATACGAAACCTTTACAGTTACTGCTTATGTGATACGACATGGACGACAGGACTAACCTCTCTGGGATCATTGTATTGCTCGATTTCACCGGATGCTGTTGGACACTGACTGGGTCCGTTAAAGTCCAGATTGGAGTATGGGACACCGGTGTAATTTAATGCGGACGAGTCGAACCAAGAGCCGCCGGTTCCAGTTCCACTGCCCCAGTATTGATAGTAAGTCATATGATTTATTACAGCGTCGATGTACACTCGAACGCCTACGGCATTGCACCGTTTCACCTGTACAGATGTGGAAACACAAAAAATAAATTAACCCTGTTTAATTCAGGAAGTTGAGCTTGTACTAACGAACAACTTATTACAGCAAAAGGGAATCTATTTAACCTATTC
>JAQFZC010008546.1:0-10083 GCA_034695205.1 Dicyrtoma fusca | reverse complement strand
CAAAACTTGTTCAAAATGTAAATAAAACTGCAAAAAAATATTTAGGAGCATCAACAACCCTGATTTGTAGCGAAATCAGTTGGTTTTTGGAGTGACCACATTTAGGAACAGGGGTGTTCACATTTAGGGCCTATTTGGAGGTTTCGAATTTTTGTGACTTCTTTTGTTTGACACGGTGTCCTTTACTAACTTTTAGACAGCAACTGTTATTAATTTTTGTGAACAATAACAAATGTCTGGCAAGCATTTTGATATGTATCACATATGTAGCTGAACACTTCCGTGATAAATATGATATTGCTAATAATATTGCAAATAGAAAGAAAGCAAAATCTTCTTCTGAGAAAGATTTCTTAAAACTAACGAATAATGCAATTTATGGTTTTCTTCAAGCTGATAAATAATTGATTGAAATTAAATTTTGCACATCGCGAGCTGAAGCATTGAAATTATTAGCGAAAGATCGTTGCATGCATAAATGAGAAATTAAGCTTTATGGTATTTAGAAGAGAGAAGCAAATGTTAAACAAACCAAGTGCAGATGGACTGACTTGCTTAGAATATTCAAAAGTTATATTTTATAAAGGGCTTTATCAGGAACTGCGGAAAGTGTTAGGAGAGGATAAGGTATATAACTTTTATAGTGATACTGATTCTGATATTGTTTATGTTCTTGACCCAGATAATAACTATCTTGAAAATATTGTCAAAAACAAACACCTGTTCGATTTTTCTAAACTTAAACCTGATCATGATATTTTTCAAAAGTATTCTTGCATTCCGGATTTGCGAACTTGTAATGACGGAGTTTCAGGATTATGGAAACTTTAAAGCTTAGATATAAGCATGGTGAAAACTTTGAAAGCAAAACAGTATGCTATAAAGTATTTCAATTCTAAAAGTGAAATGAAATGTAAAGGAATTCCTTCAAGTATCTTAAAAAATGTGATGCAGACACTTGTGCTGACGTTGTTAAAACAGGGAAAAGCAAGAGTCTTCCCGTCAAGCTCATAAGATCAAAAGATCACAAAGTGTACAACATCACAGTTTCAAAACTTGCATTCCATAATTTAGATACAAGTAGTGTCTATACTAATGTTAACGATTATAATTTTAGTCTTCTTTTTGGTTATCACAAACTAGCAAAATTTTAGTTTGAACATAAAAGATTTAATGTAAATAAAAAATTGTACACAAATTTTTTAAGATTGAAAGTAAATAATAAATAGCTTTATATAAAATGTTTAAGATTAAAAGTAAATAATACAAATTGTATATAAAATGTTTAAGATTGTAAGTAACTAATAAAAACTTGTATAGAAATGTTTAAGATTGAAAGTAAATAATAAAACATTGTACATAAAACGTTTAAGATTGTAAGTAAATAATAAAACATTGTACATAAAATGTTTAAGATTGGAAGTAAATAATAAATAATTGTACATAAAATGTTTAAGATTGCAAGTAAATAATAAAACATTGTACATAAAACGTTTAAGATTGTAAGAAAATAATAAAAAATTGTATATACAATGTTAAAGATTGAAAGTAAATAATAATAAAAATGTACATAAAACGTTCAAGATTGAAAGTAACTAATAAAACATTGCATATACAAATATTTTGTCTAATTACATTCCACTTATTTGATTTGCCCGACTTTAAATTGTACCCCCTCTTTGATACATGTGTCAGCTTCATACACATGCGTGACCCATTGATTACATTGTAATACATATGTTTGCGTTTAAACACATTGAAATACATAATAAAAAGTTCGGGAAAACGTCGTGTATATATGGTCAATATATGACGTACGTTACTATAAATATTTGGTGGGGTTAGGAATATCGAATGAGTGTTGATGTAAGATTAACTGCAATAGCTAACAAAATAATTAATCTCGTTAAAGCTACTACAGCATATTTCATCTTCTAGTTCATATTTTTATGTAAATTAATTTAGGTAGGCCGAATGCAGGACTGCACATATAAGAAACGTGAAAACAGAAATGCTTAACTATGAGTTCCAAACACAATAATTTATAATACAGTTTTTATAGATAAATGAATCATTTAATTCTAGTATTATTTGTACCAGATCTTTGTTCTGAATACCTATATTGTGTCATATAGAAGCAGATGCTGCGTAAATACGGGAGTCTACTTAAGTCTAGTCTAAGGCATGGCTTGAAGTGCCTTGTAGAGTTTTGGCTCTCTATCAAGGTCGGTGGTGAGGTGGTTTAGATACAAAAGCTGGTAGGACCTCAGACCTTCAATACAGCCCGTTCGAAGAGATTAGAACTTGATTATTTAAAAGCTCTTGACTAGCATACTACAATTTTCGGATACTTCGGGAAATTATAAGAGTTTTGAGGTGCATTGTTTCAGGTTATTATCTGAGACTTTTAAAAAGTATGTGACTGTAATGTAACTGTCACAAATTATGGAAGAAAAAAATGATTTGGTGGAAAGAATGGAAATCACGCTGTTCAGTCTACTTTGCAGTATCCTTCCACAATTTATAGGTCTACAAATAATTTAGAATATAATTCAAATATTTGTCATTTCATGCCATTCTAACTGTAAAGAATTATCGATGGCTTTTATTCGTAATCATTTCATTCAATTAGTATTTTCTGTGCCGTGTTGGGTGCAGGAAATTAGTTTACAAATCCAAATCTCAGATGTATGTAAACTACATTTAGCCACATGTCCACATTCAAGATTTCAATTCGCGATTCATCCGCATCAACAGTGTAGATGGAAGCCATCACTCAAGTCACAGTGCGTCATCAAAAGTTCAGTGTTACTTTTAACGTCAAAATCCACTACAATGTATTTTTGGCCCCCGCCGTCTTTCTGACGCCATGAAGTTATTTCTGTTTCCGAAGCTAAAATAAAGCATTTCTCAACGTTCTTAAAAAAGCAAACTAAGAGCCAATTTTTATCCCGTAGAAGAGGGTATATGTATTTTAAAATGCGGGTATGTATTGAGAATGAAAAATGAAACAAAACATAAATTGAGCTTAAATTTTGACTCCTGTTGTGGATACACCTGTTGATTACTATCTTGATCTAGACAACTGTATGCCTGACTTGAGAACGAAAAAAACATTTTTGGCGTAATAGCTGATGGTTCATTATAGTAAATAAATGTTGTCATCTACACCGTTATGCATGACATTTTGGTCACAGTTTATAACTGTCAAATATTTCAAATGTTAAGTATTGGTTTAGTGTTGACTTTGAATCAATTGAGTTAACTGCAATTTGTACTGACAATTCTTTTAAATATTCCAGCTGGACCACGCGGGTTGACCGGAATGATCCAAACATTTCGATTTTTATATGTCATCCGTGGTAGAAGTTTCACCAGACCTCACTCTGGACCTTGTATTGCGCACAAACAAATATTAAAACTCTTACCAAAATCTGAGGTACGTTATTTGCTGAATTTTCTGTAAATCGTAATAAATCACATGTATTTATAGGATACACTGATATGCCACCTTCACTGCAAGCCAGAGGATAAATGAAAATGGGTTCAAGCACAAAAGGTGTACTGTAGTAAACTGATCAATCTCTGAGCGAATGTGCAGCACAATGAGCACATTACGTGCGCATCTCTTTAGTGCTGTGTCTTGAACGTCATCTGTAAAACATAAGCTTGACATAACAGTGTATATGTAAGTGAAACACATTGAGAATTATAAAAACGAATTACCTAATATACATTTTGGCGTTGCAAATGAATAAATTCATAGGAAATGGAAGTCCGTTTATTGTTGTTTTACATTAACGAGTATACCGAGTCGTTTTTAAACATTAAATTACACAATAAATTATCAAATCAGAATAACCTGCTATTACTTGGATTACGACCTAATTTAACTGTAACCACAGACTGGGTATTTGTAAAATTTCGCAAACCATTAGTACAAACGAAGTTTAGGAAAGCCTTGTGATAGTCATCGAGGTTGACTAGAATTTGTGAACGAAACCTTTACAGAACTGTACAATTACAAAGTTATAACAATAAAGGTTGACGAGTACACAAAAATCAGTCAAATTATACATATATTATGTACATAATTCACTCAGCTTACTCTACTGCACGTGGACAAAATAAACTATAATTGACATAGTGTGCCACGACACAAAAAACAAATGGTAAAATAAACAATTATTTTTTAAGAGAACGGAATATAATATTATTCATTTCGGAAGATTTAAACACATGGGAAAACTATTACTAATAGAAAAACTATAAGAAAATGCTTAATGATAGTTACTGTCTTATTTAAATAAATGTTTACTTGACAAACAATGTTATTTCGTATACGTCATGTTGACAGATTTGAGAGCATATAAACGTTTAGATTAATTAATACTAGCGCTTTGATCAAGCACGTTACATAAACAGGTAAACTACCTACATACTAACACTACTTAGAGCTGTTCAATTGTAGCTTTTGACACAGCACGTTGGTGCAGTCCAGCTGTTCTGGAAATCCAAAACCCGAAAAGTAGGCGGAATCTCTTGAATAACAGACAGCACTTAAAATAGTTTTTTTGCCACATTTTTGAGGGATAACTCCGCATTTTACCACAGTTCTTGAAACCGCAACTTCTACGATTGAATACAATTGATTGCGATTGACCTCGGTTCATGTTCTCCATTACAACATGCGACTCTTCCATACTTTGTAGTAAGTACGTCAAATTGGGCTTCGGTTAATTCTGCAGCATGTTTTTTTGTATACTGACAGGGTTTAGAGATATATTGCAAATAACTTTGTCACCTGTCACACTTGAAGGTGAAAACGCTTATAAATCTGAAAGTGACGAGCACTTTATTCGTTTGATTTTGTTGTTGAATGACGAAAAACAGCCAATTCCGTCAGATAATTGAACAGAAGTTCCAATGTATCTATCAGATCAGATAATAGCATCACGAAGATGCCGTAGGATGTATCATATAAGGATTATATAAGGATTTATTGTATTAACCTTGAATGCAGGAGCTGATTTTGTCGTACAATTTATAGTACTTTTATCAATAGAAACCTGTAGATTCAAAGTTTTTTCTAAACATCCAATTAAGTAAAACTCACTTTAAAAAAGATTCAAGCATGTCGCCAACGTAATTTCAAAGTGATCTAAGTCCAGTTTCTTCTTAACTGCAAAACGCCCGGAGTCCATCCTTATTGCCATAGACTTACATGCACATTAAAATGTTTGGACTCCGGCAAACAGTAACGTATAAATTGGACTTAGGTCGCATTGAAATTATGATAGCGATATGATTCTTACATCATTCTGACATGATTGCTGCACAGTACAATGCAATGCTGATTAATCTAAAAATCCTGGCAGTGAATTTACACGGCGAATAACTACAAAAGTCAGCACAAGTGTTTAATTGTACCTAATTAATACGACAGTTTTTTCTAATACCGTTTACTAACTATTCTGCTTTTCTTAATTTTCTTCATACACAATTCACGCAATCGTATACACTTTCTCGATCTCAATAGTGCCAACAATCACAATAAAATAACTTCATTCTAAACTGCTTTACTGCGTTGTCAATTAGCTTAAAATTATCTGTAACACCTTAGTTTAGAGACTTTGGACAACATCTAAGAAAATATAGTTAAAAATCAATTCACACGAGCTTAAGAAATAAAACGTAGTGGTTTTTTACTTAGCCAGCAGTCACAAGCATAACGGAGCATATTACATTTACTTTGCTTCTTAATACACTGTACTAATAGTGTAGTAGCAAAAACGAACCAACCAATAGAATACCACAAAAAGAAGTAATTATTATAATGTTATTATGTAAGTTGAGGCAAAAAGTCCAGAGAAGGGGTTAACAAGTTCGGATGAGGCAACCATTTGTTTTAAAATTCTATTTTATTTAACGTTTTACCTCTTATTGAATGGTTGTCACCTCCGAACTTGACTCGTCTAATTCCTTTATGTATAATAACAACCAATATATTATAGTACATGCCTTAAAAATAAAACAACGAACAAATCTGTTTGTTCTAGTATGTACCTATCTATCAATCGAGTGGTGAAACATGATTTAACAAAGTCTTAATTAATGTTTTGTATTAATCAGATTTCGTCAACTTGACTAAATTGACATACTTAAAGTGTACATTATAAAGCAACTAGAAAAACACACGGTAAACTCTACAAGTAGCTTGCAGTCATTCCATCACTTCACTCTGAAGATTGATTTTGGCAGGTTGAACTTCTCAGTCACTCGCAAATTTGTATTACTATTACGGCTAACATTGCACCAACTGTATCATCCAATTTGTGACTTCAGAGTATTGTAGTTTTAAGATATCTGTTTCAGGATTTGTACGTTTTTATAACATCAGCAATAGCGGCTCTACAGATTGGGCACCAGCCTTTATCTTTGGTTTTCCAGTACGCTATAGCGCACTGATAGCACATACACATGTGGCCACATGAATAAAATACACTATCAACTGGTCGTTCACAACAAATCACGCATTCTACAGACCAATTATTATGAACTTCTCTGGACTGGGAAGCGTACAGCGGACTTGATAATCCAGCAATACCCTAGCGGTAAAAAAATAAATCATCAAATTAGTTTAAAAGAAGTAATTTCTTAGTTGATAAATTAAAATATTATTGAATAATTATGCATATAACTCGTTAGAATACCTCAACATTATTATTAATTGTGTTGTTAGCAGAAACGCTCCCATTTGTTTGGGGAGCTGGAAGAGCAGGTTGCTGGGGTTGATGCTGGGTGTCACAAGTACTACTAATGTTGATAGGAGTTAAACTTGAATTGAGCGTCGAGCCGGGTAGAGTACTACTTTGACTTCGAGGCATTGACGGACGTGGTCCAGAAAAGAGGTACGAGTAATTGTTAACGGAAGCTGCATTGACACTATTAGGGACGCTAGTAAATGAAGAGGAAGATGTCAGCGCAGTCCTGGTAACGGTGCTTCTAGTTTCCGCAGTAACACCACCTAAAATGTTCATAAACGAAACGTTAGTAAATACATTTTGCTGAAACTTCACTGCGCTGAAAACGACGCAACGTTCTTGTCCTTACTCTGCCTTGGAAGTGCCGGAATTTTTCCTAGTAGAAAGATTTTTGTCGTTGTCCCATAAATATCAAAGAATGCCCACAACGGAATCGAATTATCCACGTACATCAATGTCGTTGGCGGACCCCCATTTTTGGACATATGTACTTCGCCTAAAAATCAATACAAACGACATATATGTGCATACGACCTCAAAGGCAACATTTCAACAAAGCACAACTGAAATTTTTACTTACCTGAATGAGTCATTGTAAAGCACAGTTCATCGCTAGCAATTGGACTATTGGCTGCATCCTTCTTGACAACCCAGTATTCGGGCCGGTCTAGCAGAAAATGCGAATCATCAGGAAGAGCAACAGACTGAATCGTATCGGGATCACATGAGGTAAGCCCAAAAGCCATCGAACTTGCAAATTCTGGGTCGCTTTGTTGAACCTTGCCAATATACAAAAAGTAGAAACTTACACATAAATAATGGCAGGCTTACTAATGACATCGTATTTCCGAATGTTGCATTGCATTCGATTTTTAAGTACCTGTATAACAAAACTTTCATCCGGTTGAATCGGAGTTGCGGTAAAAACATATCCGTTTGAATACTCATTAGTACGTCTCCATGCCATGCAACGATAAACTCCAATCTCTGCATGTTGTCCCTTTGTACTGCTCCAGACAAAATTCAATTTCACCATTATGGTTCATAATTGTAAAGCAAATATACGAAGTTAATGCACAAAGCTGGGTTATTAAAGGTATTGTAGGATGAAAATTAGTTTGCAGAATACTGAGTAAAAGATTTTACCGATGAAAAAGTAGACTGCCACGGACTGTATTAGGGTAGTAACGTATTTCTGGAAACTTATCTGTCAAGCAGGTTGTCCCAGTAACTTGCATAGCATTAAATGAAGGCACTAAAGTTGTGGTTATATCACTTAGAATTGTATTACTCATGTCTGTGATATTTCTGCGCAAATTATTCAAGTGGGCTCGAACATCTGTGACAGTAACAAAATCAGTCATTTACAAAGAATCTACAAGTAATATGAAAACTACTTACTGGATCAATAGCAAACTAATTGTATTCTGCGGAACTCTTTTATTACAGAATTCAATTTTAACTGGCAAAGACAAAAATTAAACGTATTATCTATTCTAACTGTAACCCGATTCTATGTTAAATAGATATTAATACAATGTTGCAAGCACAAATATTAATTTTAAAACATTTTTTGAACATACCCACAAATTCGATTCCAGTGGTGTTTCCATAAATGTCAATAAGGGCCCAAAGTGGTCCACGGGTATCAACTCCAGAAAAAAATATTCCTTTGTCTTCTCCATTAATTCCAAAATTAACATCTCCGGTTTGATTTACGTAGTAGTAAAGGATAGCGTCTTTTTTCACATGAACGTCATTAAAAGCTTTGGCCCAAAATCCTGATTTAGTAGTCAAATCTAGAAGGTACAATACACATATATACAACATGTAGGTACATAAATTTACCTTGATAGACGACGAACTGTCAAACAACATGCACAACGAAAAAGAAGAATGGTACATACAGAATGCAAAATTACTTTACCTGGACAAGCATATCTTGGAAGGCACGATCGAAGCGAGTTCGGATCATTATTTGTGAATCCAAAACGAAGAACTCCACTCCAATTTGTAGAAACTTCTTGAAATTTTATGCATACCTGGAAGTTGGAAGAAACCGTTCAAATAAATATAACGTTTACAAGCATTACATTGTGTTTTAAACTTCTTTATTCTGCACTGAGAAAATTTTTTAGTCTACTATTTAGTTTCACTAACATTCAAACAACAAAAAACATTAGTTAATCAGCTAGCAAAAACAAGTTTAGAAACCGAAAATCCCATTCTTCGGAGTCATTTGACATAGGTACTCTAGTTTTCGTAACTGTTTGGTGTTTGGACGCATGTCTGTCCCTCGAATTTATGTGGCACACAAAAAACACGGTAAAGAACGATTCGAAAAAGTATTGTTCTTTATGAAATAGTTCAACCAAGCGTAGACACGAATTCAGCTTTTCTATACATAAAGCTTGAAACTGCAAACGTTTTCCAACACCAACATTTCACGATGGGAAAAAAACACATGTGATAATTTAGTCTACCCTGATTTAATGACACAATGTGGTAGAACGCTGCACAATCCCACCCGCTCCCTTGTTAACACAAGGAAAAAAAACCCCCAAGACGAACAAAAGTAGAGCGAAATCCTCTCAAGTACAATACTAGCTAAATACATACTATTAAATCGGGGTTTTCTCAGTCTCATGATCGAGTACTGTAATTATTTAAATCTGAATCAAGAAATCTTAAGCCAGATACTGCATTTACATTTGATTCTAATCCTAGTCTGTACGATACATTGTATAATGTAAGTAGACATACAAAAAAGCAAAAATATTACTGTACGTTGATTCATTGACAGTACTGGCAATGAGTGATTTGTGTGCAGGGTGCATTAATACTGCACACTAGTGGCAAACGCTCAGCGTTCTGCCAATCCCGCCAAAACGAGCGTCGATTGTAGTAGATGCAGGGAAAAACGGCTGAGAGTGGGAATGGTTTCCCTAGGTTAACTGCTTACTTGGCAGCACTGAAAAATAGCTGGCTATACTGTTCCCTTACAACATGCCATAAATGAGGTGTCATTTTGAAGGTATACACTTAGTGATTACGACTGTATTGTTGATTTTGCTCTAGGTCATATAGCAAGGTCACAAAGGTCACCGAAAGTTCAATATATAACATTTTGGGAAAAAATCGATTGAAGTACCTACCCGTGTAAGTCAGACAAGGTTGTTTTGTAAATCTGTGACCTTCTTGGGGGTTACAAAGGTCACCTGTAAGTTAAAATCTACTTCTTCTGGTTAATGTGCGAGCAAGGTGTCATTGTGAAGATATTAACTGCGGCATTACAGTTGCACACATTGTATTGGTGCGT
>JAQFZC010008545.1:0-10083 GCA_034695205.1 Dicyrtoma fusca | reverse complement strand
GTAGTTAAAGTTGTCTATCCCTGGAAATAAGCATTCAGTTGCTTTGTGGATGTGACGTTAAAGCAATTACATTACATACATAAGGCTTCCGCATACTTCCTATAAATCTGAAGCAATTCATTTTTTATAAAACTTTTAAAAAATACAGCCTGTAATTGCGTCGTCACTTGACTTTAATTGGTTGCAAAGAGCTTCATTTAAAGAAATTTAATTTCGCAGCATTCAAAGTTGTGGATTTTCGAAGATATAAACATTCGAAGTAGTGAATTTTCAAAGATATAAACATTCGAAGTAGTGGATTTTCGAAGATATAAACATTCGAAGTTGTGACTTTTCGAAGTTATAGTTTTAGAAGACATGGATTTTCGAAGATATAAACATTCGAAGTTGTGACTTTTCGAAGTTATAGTTTTAGAAGACATAGATTTTCGAAGTCGTGGTTTCGAAGATTGGAATTTCGAAGTTGTGACCGTGAACCCTACTGGTATCTGTTTTGAAAATTGGGTTTTGTAGTTAAGCTGAGAATGATATATTTTTGCCTGAACGCATAATCGCCGGGGCTCAATTAGTCGCTGGGTTTGAGGCTCAAGGTTTGGATAATCCCCGCGGCGATTATTCGGTCATTTACTATATTTAGCATACAATTGGTAACTGTACGACACTTGAATAGCATTGTAACCTGTCAACTGTTGACTGTTCTTGCAGTAGTTTACAGCAGTGACCAGAATCTAAACTCAACTCAAAATTCAACACAAAATGATGCTGCTGGCGAAACTGATTCGAACGACACAGATTCTTCGCTCATTTTTACTCAAAGCCCTTCTCCAAGAAGAATCGGTTATTCGTCATTAGTTTACCCGATGAAATTAAAGGCCAAAACTGAACGACAACGAGTTACTAACGAAAATGAAAAATCAAAAACGCCGGGAAAACGAGTCATAGAGTTGGCAGTGTTTGCTGAAACATCCTTTCTTGATCTACATAAAAAGACTCTTAAAACTAAGTCACTAAAAACCATTCAAGAGTTCATTTTGCTTCTGGTTCAGTCGGTAATTACTAGCATTAAATATAAATAAATAATAATAATAACATCAATATTTTTATAATACGCTTGTAGTTCCAGTTTTAATAAGTACCTATACATTACATACGTGACCATTTATTGTATTCGAAGATAAAAAATTACTTTCAACTGTCATCTTTGGATGAAAAAATCGACATTCAAGTCGTTTACATGGAACTAATGACAAAACTTCCATTAGCCATAAACACTAATCATGGCTTGCACTCAACATTCCTCGAATCATTTTGCAAGTACTCCACAAAATTAAATAATGATTATTCTAAATGGGACCACGCAATGATGCTGACTGCTGTCGATTTAAGATCAGAAGATACTGATGCTGTTGTTGGTGAGTCAATTATGCATTTTAAAACCGAAAAACATTTTTCATAAAATTGCTGTCTGTAAAACTTTATAATGTTTTGAATAATGTAGGAGTTGCCTACACTTCCGCGATGTGTTCGAATCAAAGTTGTTCCTTAATTGAAGCAACGAATTTCAGAGCCCCGCAGGTCATGGCTCACGAAATAGGTCATTCACTTGGCATGGGTCACGATGGAGATAGTGATAATAATAAAGCCTGTCCAAAAGATAAAAACATTATGGCAGCAATCTTCTCCCCTCAACAAACAACGTGGTCGAGCTGCTCCAATCAAAATATGAAAGATTATTTGACTGGTCTTGAAAGTGGGACTTATTGGCATAGTAATAACAACTGTTTGAAAAGTTATGTTTCAAATAATGACAATAGAAAGGAATTTGCTTACGGTGGTAAATTGCCTGGAGAAAAATATACGCCAAATGAGCAGTGCGTAATGTATGATAAGGAATATCCAAATGCTGTGATTGATTTCTTGATGGCAAGCTACAATTTGAAGGTTTCAATAAGTTATATCCGTATAGTAAAATTTTATTTAAAACATTTTTCTTCGTTAAATCTTATAATAAATTAGTCTGAATTTATTTGCGTAATACGAATTTTAGGGAAGTATTTGTCAGCAACTTTACTGTGCAGCCAGTTCATGGAAAACGGCCGTGTTCGCTCATGCCGCTTTAGAAGGCACGGATTGTGGTGCAGGAAAAGTTAGTTACGTTCAACTTTCAAAACGTCCAAATGCATGTTTTTTAAAAATTTAATGACTAATAATTGCCTAAAATATTCTTTTTATGCTTTAGTGGTGCCGAAATTCCGAATGCGTGACCAAAGGGTAGCAGGTTTCAAAGATCCGCTTGTTTTTCTTGAAACGACGCACATGCCTTAACAGGCCCTAATGAATAATTTAATTATATCGCACAATTTTCACAGATTTAAGAGTACCCTAAGGTGACGTATTAGCACTATTTTGCATGTATTTACAACTAGTGTTTACATTAATTTCTTTGTTGTTAATTAATTCCGGCGTCAGTAAAGAAAATAACTTTTCTCGAATCTGAAAAATAATGTTGAAGTTGAATTCTTAGAGAACATTTTTACGCCAACCTTAGACTGCACTAAACATTTTTTAAAATGTCAACCGAAAGAACTGCACCAAAGAAAAGATTGGTTAAACAGTAGTAGGTACCTTTTACGCGCCAAACAGTAGATAAACTGCTCAGTAAAATTATTGTAAAGTATAGGATGGACTGTCTGTGTTACTGTTACTGTGCAGAACACAGTAAGGTTAGAGCTTAAAATAGCACCTCAAAAGGGGGCATTCATCAATTACGTTTACAAAAACACCGAATTTTGAACCCCCTCCCCCTGTCACCATAGGGCTTTAACATGCAACTTAGTAGATTTTAGACCCCCTCCTCTCCGTCACTTGTAAACGTAATTATTGAATGCCCCCAAAGTGGGTTTAAAGTATCTTTTTCGGTGCTTGGCCTCCAGCATGCCCGCATCATTTATGTGTATATCGATTATACATACGAAAATAGGGTTTTAAATTCCTACTGTATGAACAATATACATTAGGCTACTCTAATTATACGTCGTTTGTACTTCATTGTACTATGCGCATGCCCCACCAAAAACGTTTAAAAGTGAAGCCCACAATATAAAGCTTAAAATAGGTTCCAAACAAGTTCCCGATCGGTTTAAAATGATTTGAATCTTCTTTTAAAAGTTATGTTTGCAGTGTACATGCCTACTAAAAACCCTGCACTAAACGAAAAATATCAACTTTTCCTTTCGAGCTAAAACGTTTTACAAAATGTTTTAAACACAAATACAGTTTAGTCTATTTTGTAAAGTATACAAATCTGCACACTTGCCTTGTTTTTGTTTTCCTAAACATTGTTTGTTCACATAGCTTGATCTTACAACAAGAATCAAAACATTTCTAACAAAAGGTTTTAGTTCATATATCGTTTTTTAAAGATAAAACTACAATAACGAACAATATTTAGAAAAACAAAACCAAAGCGTTTGTGTAATTTTTAATGCTCTACAAGATAGGCTACCAATATATTTTCAGACAACACATTTGCAAAAGGTGTGAGCTAAATATCTAAAAATAGTTAGAACCAAGTCAAAATATGCCTACAGCTATGAATTCAAGCGCTAGATTTGATAGCTAATGCAACAGTAAAGACCAAAACCAAACCAGACAGATCAAAACGTAAAACATAAGTAAATACAGTGCAAACAAATAAAATGCAACAACAGGCATGGGTTTAAAAAAGTCAAAACGCCAATCAAACAAAAGACCAAAAGACGCAGGCTCCATTGACGCAGAATATAAGGACAAAGGCCACGCAGGACATAAAGACCTAGCACCTAAGGACTCAGGAACGAAAGATCAAGGAACTAAGAACCCAGACCCTAAGGACCCAGACCCTAAGGACCCAGACCCTAAGGACCCAGACCCTAAGGACCCAGACCTTAAGGACCCAGACCATAAGGACCCAGACACTAAGGACCCAGACACTAAGGACCCAGGCCCTAAGGAACCAGGCCCTAAGGACCCAGGCCCTAAGGACCCAGGCCCTAAGGACCCAGGCCCTAAGGACCCAGGCCCTAAGGACCCAGGACCTAGGGACCCAGGACCTAGGGACCCAGGACCTAGGGACCCAGGACCTAGGGACCCAGGTTCTAAGGATCTGGGACCAATGAACCTAAGGACCCAGAATAAGTAGACCCAGGACCAACAGACCTATAACCAAACTACCCAGGACCAAGTATTCAGGGGCAAGGACCAAAGGTCCCAGGTCCTAGGACTAGAGGACCAAGTTTCAAATTTCCTTCTTGAGCCAAGTCCGTAATCCTGTTAAGCAATCCCGTCAAATCCGTGCTATACTTCATGTCCTTGTAAAACCGAAGTCTGTTAAGAGGCTCAATGAATTATTTTGTTATCCCGTTTCTCATCATTTTGAACTTGGATTTCCTCTAGCTGAATTGCCAATTTAAAGATTTTTCCTGAGAATGAACTAAAGGAGAAAAACTTTAAACCATTTTTGCCAGTGTTGGGAATTGAGTGGATTTTATCAAATTCTGGATCATTGTGCGAAGGACTGGAAAACGGTCAAATCTATTTTTTTTCTAGACAACGTTAAATTGGATTTGATCCATTCTTAATTTGGAAAGATTAGGTGCTGACTGAATAAGTGAACTCCGAACATAGTCCATTAAGTCTTTTTCCTTGGGCATCCCGACTCTAGAAGAGCAAGTTTGCCAATCTTGCATCAAGCACAACTCGTGAAAGCCATTCTATAAACTATAAACAGTATAAACTGCTGTGAAAAAATGATCTCTTACGTGGACGATTGAGAGTGTGATTTCATCCGCTGGAATATCAGTACCCCCATAGAAGGTCTGTTCAGATAAAGCAATAAAAACAAGTTGTTAATTTTAAGAAACACATTAGTATTTTACACGCCTTTATATTTCTGTTATTTGTACAACTAAGAGTAACTAAACATAAATCGTTAAATACGGGCACTATATTTCTTTCCCAAGTCTCGTTTTCCACTAAGCCATCCATTACCTGGGTCGTCTCTTCTGATTTAATCGGGTCAAAATCATTCACATTCGCTAAAGCCATGGTCTAACTAGTAAGGTCAAGTCAAGTGTATAATCACTGCCTAAAAAATGATCAAAACGCAAGCTCAGGAACAATTAAGCGATACCATTTTTCACTAGAGCTCGTAGCGGATTTTAGGCTTGACTTTGCACATATACATACGTGTTTATCTGTTTTCATATAAAAGTTATTTTGTTTGTTGTTCAGTTCAAAAATCACAATATTTTATAACTTGCAGGTAAGTAGAAATGACTTTCAAACACGCGTAACGGCGTAACAAAGGAATAACTTGATTAAGTAAAATATTTCAAACATATATGTACTTCAATAAGCTAAACGGCAATGGAATAATCCAATATAATTGAAAATTCTAAATCATTGCATTATTAACTTTTGCATTTTGCTTCCTTCAAATTCCATATTTTTAAAAGTTGTGCCTTTTTAGTGATGTATGAATATAATTTACTTCAATTTGCACAATAATTATGCTAGTTACTGCAATTTAACTACAACGTTTTTGTTAAGTATGTTTGTAAATAAAAAATTGAAATAAAAGCGTAATACAAAAATATATATTCATATTGTGCGTGCAGGGAAAATCACACTATGAAACTACACTAGGTAGTTACATACTAAAAACAATGGGGATTTTATTTTCCATGTTCTTGACAAAAATAAACCTAAAATGGAAATTAGAAACAAGAATCAAGAAAAACCTTTAGCCGTCCAATCTATGTAATCTACTTCAACTTCACGTTACGTTAACGTTTAACGTTACAAAACAAAGTACAAGTACAAAGTAAAAGTTATGCAGGTTGTAAGGGAATATCGGGCGAGACCTCCTTGGCTGATGGCTTTTCAGTCAGCCCGCCAGATTCTGGCCAAGTCTCAGTGAAATCGAGACAAAAGTGTAGAGAGTTCAAGATGCGCAGTAATAAAGTGGTGACGTCGCGAAAGAGTGGGAAGTCGGTCAGTGTGTGTGTGAATTATTCATAACGTCGTAGTATCGGTAAGCTCGGCGGCCAAAGTGCTCTTTATAAATACTATTCTTAGAGAAGGTGGGAAGCATGACAAGGGGATTACGCCTTTGTCGGATTGTCATTGCGTTTTTTAGTATTCGTGTTATTATTAGTTTTAGAGGGAAGGGAAAATAAAGGAACTGATTGGAGTCGATAACTGATTGGTGGAAGCCTCCCTGTGAAGGCGGGGAGGCAGGGATTCTGGTACTGGTCAAAGGAAGCGTCCAAGCCGGCATTTGTAGTCTATTCTGTACTTTCAAAAGCGAAACACCGACATTTCGTAACAACAGAAATCGGCTCAAATCCCATTTACTTCCTATTTTCTATTTCTTATTTTCCTTTAGTAGTTCATCGATTATTAATTTCGTAGCTTGTAAGTTTTGTGTTTTTACGATTAGTCAATATTAATTCTGGGTTCAGAGAATCTAAAGCTAAACGTGCTTTAAGATAAACATAAATATTTTATGCGTGACCGTGAGAAATTAACACAAAAAAGTTAACCAAGTTTGTTGGAATTCGGTGTTATCAAGAGTTTTGAGGTTATTAGTGTCAGGGAACTCGAGGTCACCAAAACTTAACATCGAGGAGGCGAGGATCTCGAGGGCCAAATCCAGAGGGATTTCAGTGAGTGCCGAGCTCCTCATCGGTGTAGTGAGGGCATAATCATCAGGGAGACACTGGGTTGGTCAGGACTTTAACGTATCTGCAAACGATTTCATTATCATCTTCGTTTCAGAGAAGAGTTCATATTGTGGTAGCCGAAGACCCTCACGAGAATCATCGATTCCCGTGGGGAATCCTCAGGAGAAAGTGATCAGCCAGAGTCGGAGAAAGTGGAGGACCTTGAGGTCTTGATGGAACCCGATGTGTCTGAGAGTTGGATTCACTCTCAAAAAGCTGGAAATCTCAAGGACCCCAGGAACTCCCAGAACTTCTTGGAACTCGGAATTTGCTCGGGTCGAGGGAGTGTGGGGGCGCCATGTCCGTGGGGGACGTTAAGTGGGACATTAGTGATCACACGATAGGTAGATTCACGAAATATCGAATTTTGGCGGAAGACCATTGCAAGGTACATACAAACATGGAATATTTTGGACTCTTAGGCTTCGTTCCTGGTTTTCTAATTTTCAAAGTTTTCAAAGTTTTCGGAAACAAATCACACCCATGCCATGCATGGTGCTCTGAAAAACAAGATGACAGGAATGCTTTTTGCTTTTTTATTGGTTTTCAACATTTTGTTTTAAGCAACCACAATTGCAAGCAAACCACAATTGCAAGCAAACAACAATAATTATTGCAAGCAACATGGCAACATCTGAGCAACTGCGAAAAGTTCGAGCTGTGAACTAGGATCAATCACGATCGATCACAAATCTTAAGGTGTCAAAGTTTCGAAAATAAATGTTTTTGACCAACTGAAATCCGGACGAAATGGGAACATTCCGTTAGATAACGTATAATGGTGGGGCCCAAGATTTATGCTCCAAACATTGGGCATCACCTCCGGCCATTTTAATCCGCGAACTCCTATTACCCATCTCCACGTGATGGTCTCCAATAAGTCCCACCTGCAGGCTAGAAGCTTGTTAATTGCATCCAAGTCGGCATTATCGTAGGACTCACAAGATGCCGGATACAAATTATTCATGCAGTGGATTGTCGAGTCCTCCATTCCAACCAAACATAAAGGAAAAGTTCCGAAGTTTTTTTCCTTCTTGACCCAGGTTCGCAAATTTTTTAAACAAATTCGTCGAATTCACGCTACACTTCAAGTCCTTGCAAAAACCCAAGCCTGTTGAGAGGCTCAATGAAATATTTGTGGTCCTATATAGTCCTCATGCTTATCATAACTTCGGACTTGGAATTCCTTTTTTGGCGCAAGCTACATATAGGTACTTCAACATTCAACAATAACTAAGTTTTGAGCCTGTTTATCGTATCTTTTATGGTGTACATACGTATTTACTAATATGTGAATTTACTACGGATGAACGATATGTACTGAAGCATAAATGGTCGCAACTGTCTAAGGTGGGATAGAGGTATTAACTATCGAATATGCAACAGTTTACAGAAAAAACACAACTTACACTCGACAATAAAAGGATGCAACGGGGTAATTTCCATTTCTTACCAAAATTTTCAAAACTCCTTCAGTTTCTAGGCAGTTTACTTTTTTTTTATGAGGTTACTGAGTTCTGAAATTGTGATATATTACAGCTTGAGTAAGAAAATTGACAAAAATTACCTCTACTAGTACTCTCTCATCCGAATTCAAACATAAACCGGACAACATGCAGTTCGTTGAATTTTTAAATAACAATAAATTTTGAATGCTTACATTTTTGACATGTACAACGTCATGAGGAAGTTGAGCTTTTACTTTCCTGGCATAATCAGTATTCTTATCATACGTTGTGTATCACACTACGTTGACTTTTATTAGCATTGAAATAAATAAGTTTTTTAAAACGACTTTTTGTAACTATACACCTATAATTTATTACAATAAACCAATCCTTCAGTGCTAATATTAACGAGAAACAAAACATGCATAAATAATAGGTTTTTAATTTTCAAACTCTGGCAGTAACATTTGATTTACTATGAGGGCAAATTCTCGAGGTCTGAGGCTCCTCACAAGTGCTTCGAAAGAGACATTTTAGATCTGAAAAGTGAAAAACAAAAGTTAGTTAATAATTAATTTCAATTTTTGGAACCGCTGTACTACGTCACTGTTAAATACAACTAAATTCTGAACTGTCGAAACTTACTGGGAAAGCACGCTTTAGCACAGTTGAAGAAGCAGATGTTGCTGTAGGTTATCAAAACATCTTCATTTCGACCACAAACTGGGTCATATTTCGCCGTGTAAGTTCAAATAGGGCCAGCACATATATGGTGTTTTGTTTTGTTAAATTGTCTTGATTTTTTAAATCGGTGGCTTTTGGCGTTCTGTCCGTGCCCGCACTAGTTTCAGCTGTAATGTCCCTACAAATAATTCCAGGAATAATAATTACTATCACAATGAAACAGCAGAAAACAAAAGCAGGACGTATTCTGGACATTTTTAACTTTTGGAGTACTGAAAGTACAAATCAAATCGAAACAAAATAACTATAAACTTTTTTTTATAATATTTGTTACTGCTTTAATAATCAGGGTCCCATAGAAAAGACGAGGTGACTGGGTGCTTTTGTACGGGTTCACTTGGGCTATTCAATTCAAGTCAAATTATATATAACTTGATATATTTTTAGCTTTTGTCTAACGTAAACTTAGACTTTTAGGTGATGGATGATCTCATCGGAAACATTCCCATTAGAAAGGCTAACATATATATAGTTGAATGCTCTGAAGGCCTTTGATTTTTTAATCTTTTTTTGGTGTACCCTAAATGCATACAAATTATACGCTTTAATTAAGAAAGTTCAGAGATAAGAACTCACATATATGTACGTGCCACTCAACTACCAGTAAATATCTCCCAAACATGTATTTTCAATTTCTTTGGCATTAATACTAATAATAAGCAAAGACAGAAAACAATTTTAAAACTTGAACTGTTTTGCTAAGGTTGTTTTTAGTTAAATAAAGTCTTGTTTTGTCCCTTTTGGTAGATCTAAAAGTTAAAATGCAAAATGACGCATATCTGTAAAATCAGAAAAACAATTAAAACATCCTCATTTTACCATACATACATAAGTACGAGAAGGAATCCAGTTTTGAACAAGTTTTGCACGGTTCGAAAAAGCGTAAATCATGGGTTCGAACGTTGTAAAAAAGTGCGAATCCAGGCTTTGCATGCTTTTAATAAAGTGAAGAGAGAAAGACGAACTTTATTAACAAAACAAAACTATCACTGTCCTCCAACGAGGATAGCCCAACGGACTCAGTATACGTATCAGATTTTTTTTTAACAGAGTTTATATTTGCAACATAGATTATAAATTAATATTGAAGAGTGCAACTAATTGCTCGGTGTATTCGAATACAAATG
>JAQFZC010008544.1:0-10085 GCA_034695205.1 Dicyrtoma fusca | reverse complement strand
CCTCCCACCCTCCAGCATAGGGCGTTTACATGCGTTTACATGGATTTTAAACCCCCCACCTACCCTCTCTTGTAAACATAATTGATGAATGCCCCCTTGGGTAAGTTTATTTTCCTACTTACAATAAGTAGGAAAATAAACTTACCCAAGTCAGTTTATTAACCTACAACTAAGTAGGTAAATAAACCTACAGAAGTAGGTTTAAAAACCATAATAATCCCTGACTGTTAATTAAGAGGTTCACAGGGCTTGACCGTAGTAATCATGTTATAATTAGTTTTTTTTCCCGTGTGAACAGGTGCAAAAGTATTGGTGCTAAAAAAGCGGGTCTAGACTTCACGGAGCCAGAATGAAGGAGCTCCGTGATAAAGAGGGTAATACTGCAACAAGGCCACCATCAGGGCCGCACATTCCATCTGAGAAATTAATGCGAGAACAGGAAAGTCATTTGCAGCACTTAGTGACATCAAATGTGCCTTCCCCACAATACAGTGGGCTAACTCTGCTAACACCGTCGGCTTTATTCGGTGCAGATCCTAGTGCAGTGTTCTCAGCACATCTCCTCGCAAGCATTGCAGCCTCCAACCCTAACTCCAGATTCCAGCTTCCGATTCCCATATCTTTGGGTGTCCCAGCCCCAGCCACACAGATGTACCACCCAACAACGACGGGACCAGTGGCCCGACTACCATCATCAGCCCTTCCAAGCTCTCAACTCGACATCCTTTCCTCATGGATGAAGGAGCACTCGTCAAAAAAGGAGGACCGAAAACTGTCAACAACAAAGACTAGCAATAAAAAACAAAGGAATACGAATTGGTCAGTAACTAAAGTCAACAAAAAGAATAAATCCTGCTCTCAAAATGGACTCGTCTCCTCTGAAAATTGTATCAACAGACGGAAAACTGAGCTGAATAGAAATAACACTGATGTAGTCATCAAAAGGGAGATGATTCCGACCGATAAAACATCAAAAGGTGGACAGAAAAAAGACAAAATCGGGGAACCGCAAGCGACGAATAATAACAATAATAATAACAACAACACGAACAACAATAATAATAATAATAGTATGGGACCCATTCAACAGCAATCAAATCAGCAGTTTCGGGATAAAATTTTTACATGTCCCATCTGCAGTCGTTGCTTTGGCTACAAGCATGTTCTTCAGAATCATGAGCGGACGCATACGGGTGAGAAGCCGTTCGAGTGTTCCATCTGCCACAAGAAATTCACTCGCGACCACCACTTGAAAACTCACATGAGGCTCCATACGGGAGAGAAGCCCTATCAGTGCACTCACTGCGATCGTCAATTTGTTCAAGTTGCAAATCTCCGTCGACACCTCCGTGTTCACACCGGGGAACGTCCCTATGCTTGTGACCTTTGCGTCTCCCGATTCTCCGACTCTAATCAGCTCAAAGCTCACATGCTCATCCACAAAGGTGAAAAACCATACTCCTGTGATGAGTGTGGGGGTCGCTTCCGTCGTCGACATCATTTGGTTCATCACAAATGCAGCACTAAGGACACCAAGATCAGTCCTGAGCCATTTCTACAATCTCCGCAGAATATCTCACCCACGAGCAGCATCAAGCGGGAGCGGAAGCCTCGAGAAACTAGACGAATTATTCGCGTCTCGGGTTTACCCGTGGCCACTGTCACCTCCAGTCCCACCCATGAGGGCTACGTTCCTGTGGGACCAGAGCAGACACATCCAGAGGACTTGTCCATCGGAGGAAATGGTCTGAGAAATCATCACTTTAGCGGGAGTCATTCCAGTTGTAGTGCGTCACCCAGTCCACCCAGTGGTGGCTCTCATGGCTCCATTGGTCCATACTGTCGGTCCATCACAAGCTCTGAGCCACCCGAATATTCCAGTGAGGATGAGCGATGTGTTCCTCCCGACAGTACCAGTCTGGGTAAGATTATCAAGTCTGAGTCTTCTCACCTGTAAGTGATTGAGCTTATGTCCTTCCTTTAATCCTCGCCTCTAACAAAAATACCATCAGAGATATGTTCTTCCAATCTTTGCAAGTCACGAGTTACTGATTTTATTGCATCAGTTCATACTTCATATCCCAGTTCCTACATCTAGTATGATTATGAGTATAGATTCTAGTACATTTTTAAATTAATACTAATATGGATACCGGTACGCTCTGAACTACAGTAGAAGAGCAAAGATTATTTTAAAACCATTATTTTTGCTTGAAATTTACTTTACAAGGTTAAAATTAGTAGGGTAGGATTTTCCACACAGTACGTACCACGGCATACATATGGATGTACAAAATTATTATTCCTATTATTATTATTGCTTGTTATAATTAGAAGATGAGATGGTGATATTGCGTTTGTGTCTCACGATCATTCCTTTGAGTCGAGGCAAAATTTATTTTTGTCACCTTCATTGAATTGTGATGTTTGTCAATTTTTTGAACATAATTATTATTATAAGGCTGTAATACAATTATTGCGACGGTGATGTGTCGTACGGGTTTTTTGTCTCACAAAATAGACAAATGATTTATGTACCTCGAGTGGACTGATAAATGTTCCTTATGTATTTAGTTACTACAAATCGATATATTAGTATAGACATACATATATATGGAGAGAGAGAGTGTGTGTGTGTGTGCACAGAAAATGGGCTTAAAGAAGAGAGGCAAAACTGCGTTTTGAGAGTTACTTTAGAAGAGCAAGAAAAACTTATATTTGATAGAAGAATACTAAACTATAGGTATATACGGGTACAGATACCAGGAACGCAGTCTGGTATCGCACTATTCACATGGTGAGAGAATTCAACTACGTTGTGTAGGTACGCACAAAAATAAAATAGTAAAGAGAGTACAAGTCTACAATTTGATTTAAGTATAATTTTTATCTCTAATTATGTACGTACGTTGAGAGTTTACTATTTCCTTTGCCTTGAATTCAAGAGCTCATACTTTGATTTTTGACACTTATTACTAGTGTATTAATTTTGAGTTGTATATTTATCCTCATCCATGTGTTATTCAAGAGAATATTGGAAATTCAATACGGGTATGTATCGGAATTAAGGTGCACCAGGTCTCAAGACAAGTCTCTGTCTGTAATATTAACCTCAAGAGATTTTATTTTAGGTATATTTGGATGTTGACTTAAGTTACCTATGTACTATGATGATTTTAGTTGCTACGGCCCTGCCAGTTGACAAATCTACGTTTCAACGGTAATTACGGACACGACTCTATCGCCATGGGAATATATAGGTACCTTTTACATATAAAGCTTGTACGCAGAGAGAGAAAAAGAGTATGTAGCTACGATGAGTGTACAAAGATGAGGGGGAAAATGAAATATTTTGTCTGTTTCGTGATTGACTATTCATGTCTGTCCTTCTAATGGATTACGGGTATTTTTCTAGTTGGAATGTTCATCATGATGACGACGAATGTAATAGATTAATTTATTATTATAATGTAGAGATACAGTAGACATAGGAGAGGAAGAGAGCTCTTTGTATGTACAAAGATTTAATTACCTAATTAATGTATAGAGATTCAACTCGAGTAGTATACTAGCATATGTGCGCAACATGAGGAGACCAAGATGAGCCAATCATATATTCAAAAATATGTTCCACTTTGTATTTTAGTAAGGAATCTGGTTCTGGTGGCATTTGGTGGGAAGTCAAAGTGCTTCTTGTGTCTGTGCTTCAGAGAAAGATTCGAATGCTTAACAAGAATTAAATACAACATTTACTGACAAAGTAAACTTAGGATGAATTCTTGATTTCAAATCAGTAAGCAATTAATGGGCATCTCAAATAAGTATATATATCGATGTGAGGAGTGAAGTGGGGTACAGAATGTTTATGTATGTACAAAACAAAGTTCCTATGGTTATTAATGATACCTTCAAATATGGCAACTGAAACTGGTGAGGCTTACCTTATATACTATATTTAAATAATACATAATAATAATATTGATAAATAATACATAATATAATGTTAAGATTAGAAATAATAGTTTACGTAGTTAGACAAAGTAAGAACTGAGATAAAAACATGAAAATTCATTTCCCGGTGTTGAGAAACGGTTTTTATACGGAGAAGAATTATAAATAATGAGCATGCCCTGTGTTTTGTGGGAAGAAGGGAAAGGTGGATTAAATCCAACTTAGCTTGATTTTTAAACTGTTATATGAGACGATCAAGTTACTTTGGATTCAATACAAAAAGTAAAAGAATGTAAGCACTCTACTCGAGTACCTTAGCATTACAAATCCAAGTAACTACTATGTGTGAGGTTGACTACAAAAAAACCTCTGGGAATTAACTGTAGATAAACTATAATCCAATTAATCTCGGTGAAAATGTGAAAATCAGATGTAACAATATTTTATACTAGGTAGCAACGTTAGAATGTGGTATTTGTTACTATTACTATTAATACATACCTATGTTAGATTAGGTCGAAATCAATTTTCTCCAAAAATCGGGTTAAGTATTACTTGCTTGCATCTGACTAATGCAAGGTGTGAAACTAACAAAAAAAAAAGAGGTTCAATATTCAGGCTCAACATGTTGAAATCAAAACTTTTATATTGAAAGGATCTGAAATTTTACCAGCTCCTTTCTCATGGGATAAAAACGGGAAGAAAAGAATACAATATACTATTGTGAATATATACATATAAAACTATAGAGATCTAAAATGTAAAGTAGTTGATGCGGTGTTCATGAATCTTGGCTGTATAAATTCATCGATATTTGCTCAGAATATAAATGTACGAATAGCAGTACTATCAGGAATGAAGGAAGAACTGTAACCGGTGGCATTTTACGCTTTGATCCAAAAATACATCTACCATTATATTTTGGCCGATGTGGGGAAGGAAAGAAATTCTTGAAATGAATAGTTCGTTACCGGTGATTGACACATCATGTAGTATATTAACACGTGGTTTCTTGACTATTCTCCAAACGTGTCGTCCGTCGCTTTCGAGCTGATTGAGTCGAAATTCTGAGTCCCTTCCTACACCGTATGTATATCTATGGATGGATGTTTGTATCCAAACTGGCTTGAAATCTCTTTATTATGAGCAATTCAAACGAAATGATTGGAAATTATATTATTTTTGATTCCACATCTCTGACTCTTTGTACAGATTCTAGCTTAGAGTCTCCCATCCTAGACTCGAGCCTGTAAAAGTCTTTTTCCAACTCGGAACTCGAGATTAACGTTTCTTTTTTTTTAAAAATCTACTCGCAAATGTCAGAAAGTTGACGGACGGTACATAATGGATGTAGGTAGGTAGGTAGATAGTTTGAATGTTTCTATCATTTTAGTTTTTTCTCTTGTGCATTCTACCCATCGCCTTGGAATGTATAATATAGAAAATAACGAAATTTGACTTTTATAATGTTAACTATTCTCTAACAAACAAGAAACTTCGACTGGAAGTGATTTTTTTCCAATTTACTATGTATATATGTATCTTGTTCACTGTTTATAAGATCTCTATGAGATTTTAGAGATGTCTTTCTTTCTTTTCCAGCTTCCATCATACCTGTACTTATTTTGCTGGTTGATTTATTTCCTTTCACTGTATGCACGCCTATGCAGTACTCTCGGCAACGGCGCCCTTCCAGATGAAAAATTGAACAATAGCTGTCAAGTTATCTATTGCATGTTATTATTATTTTATAATTCATATTCCAGGAAGGGCGAAGGGGTAGTACCTACGGGTACAGCTACAGCTGTTTGTATGCACTACTAAAGATAGAAGGTTTTGCCATTGCATTTCTCAGACACTGTGATTAGTTAAAGTAGCAGTATTTTCTCAAAAGATGCTTAAACTTTCCGTTAAAAGTAAACTTGAATTCCCGTTTATTTGTGTGTGACTTTTGTTACGACTTTCTTATTAAACATCAGGCTGTCGATTCGTTCTCAGTTATATTACCCTGGGTTCTTTCCATTGACAACTGTAGGCATGCAATCAGTTCCTGTAGCGTATTTTTCTGTGGCTCTGTCATACTCATACAATATGTTTGAGTAGGTATGATGTTTTGTTCAACAATCCTTTTATTGTCGTTACTATTCTTCCTGTTTACTACGGTTGTAAAAGATGTAAGTCTCGTGGAGCTGGTCGAAGATTTGCATAAAAAACCATGTCTATTTCTGTATTATAATAATAATGAAGTGTAAAACTTTACATGGAAACCTACATTATAGTGTGTAATGTGCTTAGTAGCAAGATAAGTTAGTTTTATTTTAGCATTAAATATTTTTGGTATTTGTATGGATACAAACTAGAGTGGATGAGCACTAGAGGAAAGATTATATGAAGGCTCATACCTAATATAAATATCAGATACGAATGTAATACCTCACTCGGCGAACAATCTAGCAGAAACGTAAACTAATACGGGTAATTATTGTAACTATCTATTAGAGGATTAGTTCACATACATGTAACTAATAATCAAGAATAAGCTTACTTTAACTTTAGTTTCAGTTCTAGCGTGTAGTGATTTTGCCAATCAGTGGCGTAGCTAAGGGTAGTATAGTAGCTCGGGCCTACTTGGTAAAACTTCCTTTTGCATGGAGTAAATGCAAACTTGAGTCAACTTTCTTTATCATTAGCTAAATGGTAGCTCCCTCGCTATCTACCGCTGGCTACGCTACTGCTTAACCAACTGAAAAAGTAGTTTATTCATGTACATGTAATAAAATAACAACTATATATTTTTGTCATTGCCTGATTGGAAATGATGCTTGTCAATACAAAAAAAACGGGTCATATTACGTGTTATTGTCACTTAATATAAAAATTTAAATAATAATAGCTATATAACATACAATAATTTTATAAATCGTATATATGGAATAACTAAGTTACCTATTCTACAATCTTTGTGTAAACGTAGGTAAATTTTGTGAGCATGCACAGTTTTGCACTGGACATCCGGATGTGTTAGGTTACATTATTACCATTTTTTGTGGGTAAATTCACATTTTTAATGTCAACTTTGTTATGAGTGGAATCAGAGGTTCAAAATTTGTTTCTATAAACTCTCATAGTGTATTAATTATGTAACCAAGTCTAAGTGCATTAAATATCTTTCTGTTTGTGCTTTGGAAACTGATAATTCAACTTAAATTGCTGAAAAATGTAATATGTGTGGTATTAATTGTGGACTGAAAATTAAAAGTCTTCAATTTTGATT
The DNA here is from genome assembly GCA_034695205.1 of Dicyrtoma fusca. Lineage (NCBI taxonomy): Eukaryota > Metazoa > Arthropoda > Collembola > Symphypleona > Dicyrtomidae > Dicyrtoma > Dicyrtoma fusca. The sequence goes on along the minus strand of JAQFZC010008544.1, from coordinate 2,860 downwards.
CTGTCATGGTCTCGGAAATCCAATAAAAATAGAAATGGTCGTAATGTAGTCGTATGTAAGTATACATAATCACTAGTACAAAAATGAAATTTTACTAAACCTAAACCAGCCAGCAACTGTGAGCTAATTCAAGAGAGTCAAATTATGTATACCTATTTAAATTGATAACTTTTTCCAGATATATTTGGATACTACATATTACACTTGATGATCTGATAATACAATGTACTCTTTACATTAAAGTAGTCGTGGATATAAATTTATTTTGTACGGTGAACCGGTAGAAATTATGTGTAGAAATACATATGTATATATATATAATACATATGTACTTCTAAAAAGTCTCTCCTTACCGTGCATGCCTACATAATTTTCGATATACGTATATTTATATGAGTACTAGGTAGTTTACCATATTTGCATTTAATAATAATAAACGATCAATGACTGCCAACCAATGTACAAGTCCTTTTATACTATGTCCATGTATTTCTCTTGCAAATAAAATACCTACAAATATAAAAAAAACTGTCATTTTTTATTTTAATTCTAGGGAGCGTTTTATTCATTGTCATTGTTTAAAAACAAATTCCATGTTCATTTCATTTGACAGCGGAGCGGAGCAGCAAGCTATACATAGTATGCTCGTTGGAACTCACCCTTGATTCCCATATGCATAGGTAATTACACAGAATGACATATTCCAGAAATACGATAATTTCCTATCGCTTTCTGGTTTTGAAAAATAAAATACCAGTTAAACAGACAAATACTGCTGGAATGATTATATAGAATTCTGGAGGATTACGTCAACTGTACATGAGTTACTTATTACACATCTGCCTAGTTAACTTGTGAGCATAGAGTAGATAACAGTGCTGTAGACGTACCCTTAATTACCCAACTTACCAATATCATCATATTTCATATTTCCCAAGCATTCTTCTGAATATTAAGTCCATTGCAGTTAGTAGGTACTCTGAGAATCTCAGGAAATAAAATGGGTGGTAGGTACTTACGTGCATGTCCTCACGAGGTATTGATACAGGTTGGGCACACACAAGTCATTTATACTTTTACCGTCGTAATCAATTATTTCGGTTGACTCTGAGCCAGATGACGAGGATGATGCGCTAAGGAGAAGAAAATGGAAGGAAGGATCATTTTGTAAAGGTTACCATGATTTGAGATACTGGAAGCACAAAGTTCAAAATAATACTATGAATCATGTATAGGTATGTCTATCAATCAGAAACTTTGACTTAAGCTATGTACAAATAAACCGGGAGTTGACGAGGGAGAGCGAGGGAAGGGAAGGGAAGGGAGAAAAACATTGTATGTAGGTAGCTGTGAACTACGACTGGGATCTGGGATCTCAAGATAGGGTGAGCAGAGCAGTCTCTCAGTTCTCTGAGGAAAACACAATCACAGAGATTATAAGAAAAGTAAAGAATTTTTGTCTTCATCTTGTTTTGGATTGTCACATGGAATTCCCTCAGTCTCTCCCCCTGAAAACCAAAATAACAAAATCTGTCATTTGCGTTTTCAATAAAAGTTGTACAGATCAACAGAAAAAAACCTTTGACAAGGGCATCATTGCATTGTAACTGACGGACGGTCACCTATACCTATAGTCAAATCGGACGGAGCTTTAATTGTGTAATATGTACCCATGTACCTACCAGTCTGGTTGACAGTGACATTGTTTTACATAGCTGGTATATACCCACTGACACTGACATTGTATGTACCTAAAAAAGTTTTATAAATATATAATAAATATGACATGTGATACAATAGTGGAAGGAAAAAGAAAAAAGAAAGCATACGTATTTACTCATGTGTCGATTATTTTATTTAATAAAGGTTATGTAAATGTAGGAGCGGAAAGGCAACGTGAGAGATGTATGGTCAAAACATTTTAGACTCGAGAATCTCTGAATCCAAAAATCTATTTTAGGGAAACTAGAAACTATCCACACCTTATTCCTACTTTGACTGTTGGTTGAAAATAATGATGACATTACTCAGAGATGGCCAGATGTTGCTATTGCAAAAAATAAGAATAAACCGATAGCCATTGCATTTAATTCTAGTTTTTGATGAAACATGGATACCGATTCCAATTAGTTCCAATACAAATATCCAATTACGAATAAAATTAAAATCCATTACTAAAGTATTATTCGAAAAAAATACAAAATATTACTAAATACCGCTTTCGAATATTTTCAAAGTTAAAAGTTGTTTGTTTTCTATTCTAAAAATATGCAGTTGTGAATATGAAAGGCTCCTGGGTACGAGATTTTGCTTGGGCTACATTTGAAAACTTGATAATTTTGGTAAAACTCTATAAGAACTTTATTATTTTTACGAATGAAAATATCAAATAATTGAATTACTGTATTCCGTATTCCGTAGGTATTCGTATCTGTAAAATATGAATATCCAAAACAAAATATCTAGGAAATGACAGATACGAATACCGATTGTACACACAGATATAATACCTATCATCAACCCATCTCTGGACATTACAGCTGAAATTGAAATTATAATTTGCCGTAGTAAAGTAAAAATGTGCATAATTGTCGAAATTATACATTTACTCAGATTAGAAATACATCTCTTGCTACTTTTGGAGCTTGCAGATGAATACATACTGTGAATTTAAAAATCAAGAAAGTACTGACTGATCCATTACAATAATTACTTATTTAAAGATCTTAAAAAGATGCAAGATTCGTTAAAGAATGTGCTTGTGTGTCGAAAATAGGAGAAGGGAGTCCATCCCTCAAATGTGTCACACTGTCCGCCATCACTCTGCTGCGTGGTTCTCTCCGAATCAGAGTTATTTCGG
>JAQFZC010008543.1:0-10086 GCA_034695205.1 Dicyrtoma fusca | reverse complement strand
ATTAATTTTTTAACCTGTTCAGAACTGGGGAACCATGGAAAGAATGCTTTACAAAAGTGTTTAATTCTATAAATTAACTTTTTCAAAAGGGTCAAAACAAGTAAATAATACTTTTTCAAAAGGGTCAAAACTAGCAAATAACACTTTTTCAAAACGGTCAAAACTAGTAAATGACACTTTTTCAAAAAGGTTAAAACTAGCAAATATTACTTTTTCAAAAGGGTCAAAACTAGTAAATAACATTTTTTCAAAACGGTCAAAAAAATAGAAATGACCATTTTCAAAAACATTTAAAACTAACAATAAGTATATTACCGTTTTGAAAAGGTTAAATAGTATTTAAGTTAAAATTGAAAATAATAATATTATCGAAATTACGTAAATTACATAAATATGTGCACTGTTTCAATGTTATGCCTGTGTTAACTGCATCTTGTTTTATTTTATATTTAAAGCTCTGTCAGGTTTGAATAGTAAAAAGGTTCTCATTCTCAAGATCGTTATCACCGTTTTGTGGCCGCATGGAGAGAATCAGAATTCCGCATTTATGTATGTTCCTAGATTTGTGTGGATAGTGGATTTGACACGCTTGTCTTCTTTTACATAGATGTCTTTAATGTCTTTGGATTTTGGCTAAAGTCGTGTCTTGTTTTTTCCACCATTTTTTGACATTTAATTATATTTACGATCTTGTCACTTGAACTTAAAGAGCGTATCAGTACAAGATTTGTGCATAAGTTACACCTTACGGCTACACGCCATCCAACACCCGTAATATGAAGAGAACCAAATATTCTATGAAATGATGCACAATAGAAAATATTTCTCATAACTTACCATAGCAGACCAATACATAACAACAATAACAGGAAAAACGGTGAAACCTTTAGGCAAACATTCTATTGTGCTATACATACACATGGAAGGTTGGGCTCGCTTGGATGGCATATCGTTTTACACTTTATTATTATTATGTTTTTTTACAGTATTTCAAATTTTTGTATCCCATTAAACTTATTTTATTTGGATGGATGGGTGATGGTGGAAAGGATCAAAGACTTTAAGACTCCTTAGCAAAAAATTTATACTTATAATTATATTATAATTATACTTATATTTATAATTATTTAAAAAGTAATACATAATTTGGAAGGAGTAAACTGTCTACTTTTAAGTTCAAATTTGAATATCACTTTACACAGATAGAATGTTTTAAATTAGGCTTGGAGCATAATTATGTACGACTTTGTAGATTTACCTCTGATATTATTAACCATAAAAGTTTAAGGGGGTATGAAAACGAGTTTGAAAACTGACGAAGCTCTCAAGTTCATGTAGGACTTTTGTACTAATTTCCACTGGGTCGTTCAGAGTTGAGCATTATGCAAAGGGACACCGCACCCTCTCATTTCCAATAGTTCTAATTGCCAATTACCTACGCTTTAATGCATGAACTAACCAAATCAAAATCAAAGTCTAATCAAAACAAGACCAAACCAGTAATTACATTGTTAACCAATCCAATCCCCAATGGTTTTGCTCACAGTAAGGCGGGGAACAGTGTGCACAATTGTTTTTTCTACAAAATTACAGATAGCACGTTTTGCACATGGTTCCTTTCGCCAGGCTGCTGGAAGGTGTAGGTATGTATCTATGTAGATAGGATACTTTAGCAGTTATTTTTGTTTTAAAAAATCCGGATTTGTTACGTAACTGCTACTGTTTCCTATAGATAGACATACCGACGTAATATTTAATCATACCTTTTTAATACGTCATTAAATGGTCAAATAACAGATAATTAGACTAATTTAAATGAGAGGGTAATAGTAGGACGTGTGAGTCTAGTGTTTTGATTCGAACGCTAATTAACGATTAATGGATTATTTTAATTGAAATTTGATTTGAATTTGTGGTCATAGATTGGCAGACGGGGAAACTTACGTGGAGGAATGCATGAGTGTACAATTATGTAACATTTCTTGGTAGCATATATCCGTAGGCATCGGTAATAATTATTATTTCTTTAACTGCCCAGAGACAGCTACAATCGAAATAGAACGGTATATCGTATAGGATCGGGTTTGCACCTATGTATGTATCTGCATTTCTACTCATGTATGGGGGCCCACTTTTTTCTGAGAACTTTTTATTACTATTCTCTGTGTGCCTACTAAGTTATAGCTACCATGCAAATCCATCCAGTCCCGTTTTAAATTATGTAGGTATATATGTAGGCTAGCCTCTATATTATTATTGTTTTAAAAAAAAGTTCCCTGCAATCAGTCCGGGAGATACGATGGCATCTACATACATACATACATACATACATATCATGGGTGAATAAGCATTGTGGCGCAAGTCCTGCGTCCTTTTAAGCTCATTTTGACGTAACAGTATAAGTTCAAACAATACCAACTTATTACCCTATGGGTTTTTATAAAGTTAATACCATTTATAAGTACACCGTTTTTTAAAAAAATGTACATAGAAACTTACTACTTTTGAAACTTGTACTTGTAAATACTAGTTTTGCTGTTTTGCAATTATAAAATCAAAATACCATTTTTACTATTTTTGAAAAAAGCAAATAATACCATTTTTAATAATTTCAAGTTGTGTAAATCCAATTTTAACTAATTTTGAAAAGTGCAAATAGCATTTAAGCCATTTTTAAATAGCGGAAGTATCAGTTTTCCACATTTTTAAAAAGTGTTAAAGTTTTAAAAACACAGTTAAAATTCTGATTGGTTGGGACTTATGTATATCAGAATGCCTTTAAGCGGACTTACGCCACAATGCTTCTTCACCCAATATATACGTATAGTACCTACATATAATATATAACTAGTATCCAATCAAATATCCGCAATCCCATTCTTGTGGATGCTGTCCAACTTAAACGGCCAGCAAACCATGAGCCAACTACCAAACCAGAGTAATAAGCAGAGCAAAGTCAAAGTCCATCCCATTCCCATTCTAACCAATTAATTATTCCACTGTTAAATTGATGTGTCTACACAATACAATGCAGCACAATACAATGTAAAGTGTCATACAAAAATATGAATAAATCAGTTTAAAGGTATAAATAATCTCCTAGGTACAGGTGTATATGTATGTAGTATCGCTTCGTTATACGAACAACCCAAGTCCGCCTGTAGCCCTCCAGCATACATAATGAGACACATACACACTATACACTGATAAACCCAGATGCTATAATTAATTATGGCTGAATTCAAATTGGCAGTGCTGAAACTCATTCTTATTATTGACACGCACCCATTATTAATTATTATTAGTTAGTATGCATTACTGCTATGTGCATTCTACTCTATTCTATTCGACATTTAAAATAGGGCTTTATCCATGTTCGACTTAATATGTACTTTTCCATTCACTGGCTATGCGACATATGGGAAGCATATTGACTGCGTAATTTTTGCAGTGTTCTATTGTGAATAAGCTACATTAGTAGAAAAAGTAGGTATGGATTTTATTGTTTTTTCTTTTTCTTTTAATTAAAATTGGAAATGGATTGATTTTTACAGTCGCATATTTTCTCGAATACGGTTGAAAATTAAAATGAATGAACTGCTTACGCTTATGTATGCTTACCCTTACAGGGAGCAGTGCAGTCAAGTCCTGAATTGTGTCGGCATTGGAATTGCAAATAGCCACGAGCCAAAGGAGCTGAGATAGTGGCGTATAGTGTGAGCAGTGCTTGACTTTGTTGGAAAGAATGAAGCGTTAAAAAAGTCAAGCAAGACAAAAGTGTGAATCGGAAACGCCCAACGAGTCAAAAAATCTGCCCTTTACCTTTCCATTGGGCATTTTGCATTGCATTCATTCCCTTTGCTTTGACCATCCAGTCTTTCCTTGTCTTCCTTCTACGAGTGTAATAATAATAATAATAATATGTTGGTCTGCTCAGTCTGCTGATCTCTTTGAGTGAAATGCAGAGTGTGTGTGTGTGTCTATAAAATAATTGAGCTCTTGGTCTTGCCCAGTTATTCTACACATAATCTCCTCATAATCATAATTCAGTACAAACATGCAACACACAAACTGTAATAACTTTCTTTCAGCTTCAACTTTAGGCAGGGGCATCAATGTTCCTAGTGAGCAGTACAGTGCTAATGCTATATTATGCTATAACTTTCCGGCTGTGTATGTATGTACCTACGTCTGTTCAAAGATATATTATCTATATTACCTACCTATAGTAGAACTGGGTATTTATTAAAGTATGTATGTATGTAGGTATACATACGTAAGTTATTTATTGCCCGTATAATATATTCGATTGGCAATTGGCAATCGGCGATTGGGATTTGATTCCTTGCTTTCCTTGTGTATCAATTGTGTCTCACTCCCACCGACCATTCCCAATGCAATGTAATGCAGTGCCAATTTGTTTCTTTTTCTTCTTTTTCTATGAGTCAAATAATTACCGGCTTGCCGGCGGAATTATCCTCTCAGTCCTTTAATTCTATTCAGCCCTCTGATTCCATCGACAGCAGATTATACATACTATGCAGCTGTAGAGTGAGACGTTTACTTTTGCAGAAGGCTTTTCATTCTGCAATACAAACATACCTACGTACATGTGTATCTATTTAATATGACAATATGCATAAGGATTAAGTATTGTACATATCCTGACTTGAATTGAGAAGCAAAGTAAGACGTTGGCAATAATTAATAATAGCTAAATGACGCATATATTGGGCTGGCTATGGCTATGATTCTCTGTAAGTTTTTAAAGTTTCTGGACGATTTTGCAATTTGTACGTAGGACTTTTTGAGCTTTTCTAATTACATGTAGGTATACATATTTTGCCCCTTCTGGGCATTACGCACCTTTCCACAAATGTAGATAGACCTGTTTGCGTCTCTTCAAAAACACTTACAAGAAACTTTTTGCACCTTTTAAGAAACACATAAATAGCATTTTTGGGTGAATTTTCAAAAACTTGTAAATAAGAGTTTTTAAATGGTTTAAAATACATGAAAATAGGACTTTGGCTTTTTGCCCTTTTCCGAAAAATGCAAATCATCGGTTGAGAGATAAAATGGGTTGCATCCAAATAATACTAAAGGCAAAGGGATGCGTGTCCATAAAACACTGTGATATACATACAGCAGTATAGCATGGAGATGCACCATTTTGCTTTTGTTTGTTTTTATTTTTTTATGTAACCCATTTTGCCTCTTAACCCACGAAATAAACTACTGTACGAGTATTTTGGACGTTTTCAAAATATGTGCATAGGACAAGTAGATCAGTCAGTTTGCTTTTAAGAATTATTGCAAAATATCCCTTCATTTTGCGTCTTAAGCTACAGTTATTGTACAGAATTTCCCTGTTTGCAAAGCATATGCAAGGGACCGGTATTAAGTATGTAAATGAAAGAAGGGACCGAAAGAGATCAAATCAAAAATTAGAGCTAATGAACAACTAACTTTGCAATATGGAATATATTATGCATGTAGATTGCTGCTGACGTGGTATACGTGTGGGTACATTTCCTCGGCTCTACATACAGTAACAGTTGAGTCAGCCGAATTATCATAATATTAATACGAACATGTTAACATCCCCTCTACGACCATGGAAACCAAAAGCCAAGAGAGGAAAATCAAAGTTAAACTGCCACTAGCTACCTGTGTCTATTCTCATGCACTACTGCTCTCGTATGTACATACAGGACTCTCATTATGGACACTCACATTGGCTCCCAAACACATGGACACGGATGATGAAGATGATGATGCATGGCTAATTATTCTCATTTTCTGCTCTGCAGGCTCAACCGACCATCAACCATCATCCCTGCCACTGTAACATCACATTACTGTCAATTTCAAAATCTCAACCTCCTCCAAATCTACACCAGAACAGAGGCAACCATGCTCAATTACATACTAAATCTCTGGCTGTTCAGATACACGTACTTTATACATCTGTAGCCGAAGAAACAATTAGCAAGCAAATGCAATCAAATATACCCGTATAATTATTTCGTACTGTGCAATTATAATAATTATTGCACTACTGGATGCATGCAGACAAACTTGAATCTCTTAATTACCCTTTTCTTCTTTCACACTTTCTTGACCCAAGACTAAAATACAAATCTAAAAAACTATTAGTATTTGAAAATATATTATTTAAACTTTTTACATTTAACAATACTTTCAGTCTTTCACCTTTCTTTGACCCACCGCATGCTTACCTTTTCGCAACGGTAATATACATACTTAGTTTTGAATGTTTTTAAAAAGGGTAATTTTTAGTTTTGACCATTTTGAAAACGGTAATAATCTAGATTTTTGAACTTTTGAAAGTGTTATTTACTAGTTTTGATAGTTTTGAAAAAGTGTTACTTATTAGTTTTGACAGTTTTGAAAAAGTGTTGTTTACTAGTTTTGACCATTTTCAAAAAGTGTTGTTTACTAGATTTGACCTTTTAGAAAAAGTGTGATTTACTAGTTTTGATGGTTTTGAAAAAAGTAATTTATAGAATTAAACACTTTTGTAAAACATTTTTTCCAGGGTTCCCCGGTTCCTAATAGGTTAAGAATCGTTGAGCCGTCTTTGACGATAAGATTTTGACAGACATTTACACCCTGTCAATATAGCCGTCTCTAGGAAGTGTTAAGCAAGTAAGTTAAATATCTTCTCTGTCAATAGAATAATGTCTACTCAATAACGAAATGCTCTGCTAATCTGCTATAATAAATAATAGACTTTGATTTCCCTCCAATTTAATTGCAGAATTTTAGCTGAGCTGGCGAAATGAAATTGTGGGATCAGATTTCCTATGACTACTAAGAACTGTGTATCGGCGTCGGCTGGCTTGACTCTGAGATGCTAATAAACGGTTAAACGTAAATTTTGATTCTATTTTCTGATTAAGATGATATATGTAGCTGTGCGGTTCCATTTCACGCCATTTTTAAATACTAATAGCAGTGAGTGTCTACATACACTTGTGTATGTATTTATGGATTGCCAATACACATAAGATAGATCCAATCCTTATAAGATAAAAGAGAGTAGAGAGATAATGTCCTGAGCAGACTGAACAAGAACATAAAGATAAGGATAAGAATGAAATTATGTGATCCCTCTGCCTTGCTCTCATTTCGTCTCCCTCCAACTTTTTAACTGTTCTTCAAATGGCAAAAATGGAAGAGACAGGCATTGCTTTACTAAACTATTATGATAACATCCAGTCTTTTTTTTTTTTTAATTTTTTGGCGTCAATCTTTTTCCTTTATGAGAGAGACTGACGTGAGCTGCTGAATTATTTTACAAATCCGAATGACTGCCTGTTGCCTAATAAAAGTAAAGACCAGGAGACGAGCAGAAATGTCTGAGAGACGTAAGATGAAGATAATTTTTCAGTCTCATTCAGATTAAACTTTTATCTTTGCCCTGCCTGTCTGCCTCCCTGCCTCCCTGCCACACGTGCTTCACACTTACAACAGATTAAACAGCGACAGAGTTGAACTCAATCATTGCATTGTCTGCCTGCGTATATCTCCGCTCATTAATACGACCGTCTTCACTAACGCATTTGGGGATATTTCAATTGCACAAGATTCAGATTGGAGATAATTACAAGGTAAACCGTAATACCGTGACTTTGGCAGTGCGATGGCATGCCACACGGCACGGCACAGCTTCATCACACAGTCAGTAGGTTTATGGGGATTTGTGTAGTTTTAGGATGCGCAGTCACAATCCTAGTCAAAAAAGTGCGTTCCTTCACAATACAGGTTTTTTGGGCTGTAAACTTCTACAGACCCACATAGTTAACTGATTACTGTAGTAGCAATTCTACTAATCTATATAGCTATATGCCTACACCTCTGCTCTGCTCTGTACTTGATTGAAAACCCTAGAATTTCCAATCCATTTCCAGCTGTGAGAAGACCTACAAACAAAGCAAGGAAATAATTCTTCTATTGATAATTGATAGACAAAATCCCATTGCCATTGGAAATCGCACTGTGACTGACACTTGAACTCTAAAGCAGCTAGTTAGCAGCAGGAGGAAATAGTAGCCCACATATTCTCGATCCTTTCTATATAAAAAAAATAAAAACAACCGTAGTTGATGTTTATTGCATTGCATTGCATTGTTGGGAACTTCTCTCTGAATAGTGTGAAAGAGTTCTGGTAATCAATTGAGAATTTTTGAAAATAAATGTTGACGAGTTTTGTTGCCTAAATACTAAATAGTCGACCCATACCGAACAAAGTCACTTGAGGTCAAGCCACAAGTCAGAATGAAATAAGGACATGATGACAGTTTCTTGAAAGGATTAGAAAAAAGCTTTGTGACATGACAGTACAGATCACTATAATATACTATATAGCACCTCCACCGCACCGTAGACACCTTGTATGTGTAGAGATATAGCCACATAGTCCCAGTCGCTAATTCAAAGATAAATGGAATGTGTGATGCACTGGGAAGTAAATGACGTAAGAAAGTGTTAAGGATTCAGTTATATATGGAAGTACATCCCTGTAGCTACAGTACATCAAAGACGTTTGTTACTTTCAAGGTAAGTGAGTGCAGTGGTAATCGGGCTGGTATGGTGATGATGTAGCAGAGAAAATAAATGTGAGTGCAGCATTGAAAATGAAAATGCATATTTGCATATGAGTAAGTACCTCCATGAAAGACAAAAAGCTTTTAAAAAAAAATAATCTTTAACTAAACGACAAAGCAGCATACACACAAGTTTTTTTTATGCTATGCAGATATTTTCGCAAGGATTATATTATTATTATATATTTGTACTGTAAACTACCGACACCAGTTATAAATTCTCGATTCGCCGATTTGCTTTTTCTTTTGCTGTTTTTTTTTGCAGTGGTCATTCACATTTCGCATCATTGTACTGCACTTTGCATTTGACTGTGACTCTCTATGCGCTGCGGCTCTGGCTATTCGTTAGTCCAAGCTTTTTTTGTAATATGTTACCGTGTTAGCGAGTTAAAATTAAAATCGAAGAGTGACAACGTTGTAATCTAACCTCTCTCGTCCTTTCTTTACTTTGCCATGTCCATATATATTTGTACAGTCATTGGGAGGCTGGCTACAGATGTATGTATCAGAGTCGGTCGTCTATGTTGAATGGCATTCTATAGCCTAAGGACTTTGCACAAATTACGCCAGCCCTATAGCCATGGGAACATGAGTACCTGCATGCATGCATCTCATTAAGTGCTCCGTCGTTCAGCGTTTGTGGCGAACGCGACTCGATTCAATGGTCGAATGTTGCAATTGAACTTTAAAAAACTGCATATATTTACTGGCCAGCAAGATTCTCTTTCGAGATCCTGGCTCACTGGCGACTGGCTATTGCTGGCTCGTACTATTTATTCTAATAAATAAAGACTGTATAAAATATAGTAGGTAGAGGCAGGCTGTAAATACTGGCCATGTCGTGGCCGAAGAAGCAAAGTGGATGTTTTCAATACGAGAGTACGCCAAAATGGATCTTATCGGACGATTTTTAAAGGGGCTAAACACTCGAGCTAAATCATTTTGGAAAGGTTGAAAATGCTCATAATAATTTACGAATTAGATATCTTGAAACGTTTGCCAAATGTGTCGCTGTATGCATGATTTTGAAAGGTGCAAATTGTTGTATTTAGACGTCTTTGAAAGGCACCACAAAGTATACTATTAAAATGGTTTTCAAAGTTGCACAATGTTGTATGTTACGAGGATTTTGAAAAGGTGCAAAATGTGCTATTCCCATGTTTTTAAAAAGGTGCAAAATGTGCTATTCCCATGTTTTTGAAGAGGTGCAAACTGTGCTATTCCCATGTTTTTAAAAAGGTGCAAAATGTGCTATTCCCAGTTTTTAAAAAGGTACAAAATGTGCTATTCCCATGTTTTTGAAGAGGTGCAAACTGTGCTATTCCCATGTTTTTAAAAAGGTGCAAAATGTGCTATTCCCAGTTTTTAAAAAGGTACAAAATGTGCTATTCCCATGTTTTTGAAGAGGTGCAAACTGTGCTATTCCCATGTTTTTAAAAAGGTGCAAAATGTG
>JAQFZC010008542.1:0-10086 GCA_034695205.1 Dicyrtoma fusca | reverse complement strand
AGAGTGAACTTGTCCTTTAATCAAAATGTAAAATGTAACTGGAGTACAAAGATTTTTAGTTTTTCTTTCACTTTAAGGCTTGCTAAAGTTGGAGACAGACGTCAAGTTTTAACTAGTGAATAAGTTAACTAGCAAGTTCATTTGAGCTTCGATCAAGTGTTAAACATCTTTAGCACAGAATTAAAATTTGAAATACCTACAGTGAAAATGTTACTGTTGCCACTCATGTGTGTTTTCATCACAGGTTTAATCCTATACTATTACAGTTGGTTTTCTGTAAAGGGAGCTGAAGCAGCAGAATCAGAATCTGAAAATAAAAAGAAGATTAGAAACCGATCGGATACTTTAGGTAACCTTGTTTATGACAATGGACGAGTGCATGAAGCAACTGCGCGCTGTTTCTTTAAGTCATTGTTGTGTTGAAAGTCGAAAAGTGGAATGAATTTTTTTTTTAATTTTTCAGAGGTAGGAACCATTGGAATTTTGAAAGAACTGTATAATTCTAATTTTTGCTTAAAGAATGTCTTCTTAAGATGGGCTGCTTCATCAAAAGTGACAAATATTCACATATTCAATAACAGGTGCTAAAAATTACTGCTTTCAAGTTCTTAGAAAGCGATAATTTTATTCGAACTTACCTACAACATTTGCCATTGTCTCCTAAATATGTATGTCCTAATTAATATTCTTTTCTTTGCAGATTTGTATTTATTAACGACGTGGCAGTGGCTAAGGAAGCCTTTAATGATTATAATATGTGCGGACGGATGCCCGCTGGTAAAATATGGGGAAGGCATTCTAATTCGGGAAGTTCGAAATATGGTAAAAATTTGCAATAAATCTTACCTTAAGTTATACTACCTTTTTGCAAAACTTACAGTACTTATATACAGTACTTGTACGTTTTGTATAGCATTTTTAAGTTTACAATTTAAATTGTATTAAAAGTTTTATAAGAATGTAAGCGTATGTTACAAATATACATTGACCTTGTTTTCCAGGAATAATGCACTCAGATGGACCAGGATGGGCGGAACAAAATCGTTTCGTGCGTCGTCACTTGAAATACTTTGGAATGGGCACCAAATCCATGGAAGCAAAAATAACGGAAGAAGTAACGGATTTTATAAAATACTTAAGTGGACAAACAGGGAAAGTGATTTATCCATTACATCTCTTCCCTCTGCCTGTTCTTAATTCCTTGTGGTTTATGATTGGGGGAGAGAAGTATTCACAGAGTGACAATGAAATGACCAAATTAATAATAGAGGCTTATGAGTAAGAACAAATATTCCAATTACAACTTGTTTAAAAAATACACTTAATTGAAACTTAATTTTGCACTTGTGTTTGCTTAATTCAACAAGACTTCCTTACTCTTCCTAATGTGAATAGGTGCGTCAAGATCACAACTTCCTTCCCAGATAATATGTCAGTGTTCTGGAAATTACCACAGAAATTATTCCCAAGATATTTTAGTGGACAAAGGATAAAGAAAATTTTGAACGAAATGCGAGATTTTTTGAAAAATTTAGTAGAACAGCACCGACGAGCATCAAGTGACACAAGGCTTCCAAACGATTTCATTGATGCTTATTTAGAAAAGATGGAAGCTACTGATGATATGAAATCTAGTTTTTATGGAGATAATGGAGGTTTGCATATACGGACAAAATCCAGTTTCCAGTTGCTATTATTTCTTGCAATTTCTCTACTGAATAATCTAGATTCTTCTAAAAATAACGATTTGGCTGTGTGCTATTTTAGAAAAAAATCTGGTGAGCATCCTGACGGACTTATTCATGGCGGGTGGAGAAACGACTTCAACGATGCTGAGTTGGGCGATGCTTCATCTTGTAAGAAATTCCCATGTTCAGGAAAAGATACAAGCTGAACTGGACTATGCTATTGGACGGGAGAGACCACCAACTTTAGCTGATCGCCAACAGTAAGCAAAATTACAAATACATACTCAAACTCACGTTCACATAATAACAACCACTAATGACTTTTGATTACATTTAAACTTCAAAATTACAGCTGCCCTTACACAGAAGCATTTATAATGGAAACCCTGAGGTTGACACCAGTGGGTGGTGTGACATTACCACATGCTGTCATTAAGGATGGACATATTGGCAATCTAGCCGTCAGCCAGGGGACTATTATTTTTCTGAATATTGCTGGAATCCAATGTGACCCTCACATATGGGACGACGCGCATGCTTTCAATCCCGAACGGTTTTTGGATTCGGAGGGAAAATGTATTTACAAGCACGAGGGAATGGTTGCATTTTCAGTTGGAAAACGTCGATGCCCGGGTGAACAGCTGGCAAGAGACAATTTATTTCTTATCATTAGTTCCATTTGCCATCGATTTCATGTTTTGAGGGATCCCACATTAAGTGGACCACCACCTCTGGCAGGATCTTTTGCTTTCTTATTTAAACCAAATCAATTCGGCATTTTACTTGAAGATCGAAATTAAAACAGTACCTATGCATTACAATCATTTTTACGTAATATATCTACATTTATATTTATATTGAAAATTAAAGAAGTTTTGAGTTTCATTTAACAGTTTATTACACATTGCTGTTACAACAGATCGTGAAAGGCAGATATCTACTATGCATTCTTGACTCCTCTCTAATGCATTACAAACAATCAAATAAAGTCAATCTCAATCTAATTGACGGGTGTCAGGTCTCATAGTGACATAATGAGGGTTAACATTGACGACTGCAACTGCTTGCTGTTCTTGATGAAAAATCAGTTGTTCTTCTAACGCAGTTCTGAAAATGATAAAAGCATCGTTTTCATTACTCTTAGAATGAATTAAGTAGTCTCAAAAGTCAATTCCTAAATTATAACGATAGTTTTATTAAGTAATAAATCTTAGGCGCACTTACGTCAGAATTTTTAGCACATCGCCAAAAGAATTTGTAAGTGTAGTAAACGATGGACGTTGGGTTGGATCAAGCTCCCAACAGCTTCGAAGAATGTTGAATCTATAACAATATTAATCGGTTATAGTTACCTTACTCGCTTTAAAACCAAAACTTTTATTATGTATTGTTTTAAAGAGGAACAAGCTGGAAAAGGTCAAAACCATTAGCGAGTGCATAACGTAAATTTAAAAAATGCATTACATGTCTCTTGAAGCGTTAGTAGGTTTTTCCAGACGTTTTCCCGAGCGTAAGTGAGCTTTTAAGTGTTGCAAAAAGCCGCTTTCTTCAATTTCTGAGTAAGGATATTCGCCCAAACTAAATATTTCCCAGACAGTAACTGCAAAGGACCACACATCCGACTGACTGGAGAATTGGTTAAACTGAAGAGATTCGATAGCCATCCAGGCCACAGGCATCATAAACCCATCCTATCGCAAAAACATTGAAAAGTAATTACTTGTTGAACATTTGCACATCTAATGAAAAACGTTAAGTGGAATAAACAAAGCTATGATTTGAATAAAAATGTATCTACCTTATTTTTCTTCTTGTACAGTGAACTCTGGTACAGTTTTCTTGACAACCCAAAATCTGTAATCTTAACCACATCGTTCTCAAACATCAAAATATTTCTAGCCGCCAGGTCTGCGTGAATAACCTGTACACAAGATATAAGTGCATGTTATTTAAGTACCTATATAGCTAAGTTTTGTAGTCAATAAATTCCATCCCACTACAGAGATTGTGATTGTAATTTACAAAGTTACCTTATTCACCATTTTCTTTCTGTATGGGCTAAGGCTAAATTGGACGTTAAACGATACATTTATTATAATGTATTTATTTACCTTTTTACTAGCCAGATACTCCATACCGCTCGCAATTTGCACACACCATTTGACACAATTGAAGATAGAAATTTCTCGCATAATCTGCTCTAAAGATCTCCCACTGTACACGTTCGAAAAGTCCGTATTAATGTTTATGCCCGTGTGAAAAGCATACAAACTAATAATTAATAAACGAAGTACCGGTAAAATGAAAATACAACGTACTGTAAGAGTATGGCTCCTTCTTCGTTTAGCAAACCCAAAAATCCACCAGGCGTACACCCAAGATGGACTAAATAAGAGTGAAGATTACCTAGAGGGCTTAGTTCTACCACTACAAATACTTTCCCTGTATATGTTGCGTAGAAGGAAATGAGAATACAAAAAAATAAGTCTCAGTAAGAAAAATAATTACTCAGTAAAGTAACCCATTAAAAACGAGGCAGTACTTCAAGCGTTGAAACTGGAACTTACTTTTTGCTATATCACTGATGACTGCACCAAGAAACTCGATGATATTAGGATGTTTGTCAACACCGACGTAGGCCATTATTTTCAATTCTGATAATAAAGCAAGAAAATATGAAACACCTGCATTGGTCTTAGTTACCTTTACGGCTACTAGTCGGTCTTTCAGACGGCCTTGAATTACTTTTCCAAAGTTTCCGTTCCCTAAAACCATAGATTCTTCTACGGGATGGAAAAACAAAAACAAAAACCAGTTGTGTAGTCAGTTACCCAATAATTTTACTAAATCTACTGTTATGTATAATTACAATTTTAAAATCTTTTTCAAACCGAGAGATAAATCTGCTGGGTTAATTTTATGAACGGGATCAAATGCCATGCTCTCAATTCGATCTTCTGTCGTAAGGCTGTCAGCAACCCCCTTCTGATTGTTCAAAACATCTGGATTTCCGTAAAGAAACGTTTCCATTTCTTCAGGGGTCAATTTTCTTAGCTCATCCTGAAAATAAATATAAAAATCATTTCTCCCATTACAGTATTTGCACGGTATGATAGTATTATTAACTGCGGAACAGTTACCCACCCTGGCATTCTTATACTTCTTAATGGCAAACACAAGTCCAGTTATTAGTACAAGAAATGCTAAAACTATTCCGGAGATTGAAGCTGCCCCAAGTTGAGTATCTACACAGGTGCAAATAATTCAGTTCATTTAAATTCCAAGGTCTTTCTTCGTTAAAAAGAGATTAGTCTATTCGTTGTCTGAACCACCACTAAAATGTGTAATTATAAAATTATTGTTACCTGACACTTCCACACCGAAATTCAGAGTATAATTTCCATACAAGTTAGTTGCGGTACATTCATAATTTCCTTGTAAACTGGAATCAATTAATGGAAAGTGTAACGTGGGGTCGTCAAGCTTAGTCCTTGCAAACAGAAGGCCAAGCTCCTGTTCAAAATGAGAAGATTTTTAAAGTTTTCAAAAAACACTTGGCGATTATGTAGCTACTAAATTAATTATTAGTTTTGGATTTAACTCCATACATGGGGGACCGTCCACTTGACATTGGGCCGTGGGTCTCCAGTGGCGTTGCAGAAGAGAGATCTCGTTTTGTCACCTTCGTAAAATATAAACTTATTTGCTTTGTTTCCGCTTGTATTTATAGACGGCGCTCGTACATCTAGATTTCGATTCATCAAACTCTAAGCATGTCCGGCTAAAATAGATCCATTAAATCGACTTCTGTTAGTTTTGCATGATTACCTCTTGCTTCAAATGCTCTAGAAGTATCGATCCACTGAGAGGAGTTAAGCAAAGGGGCAAAGCATATAATGGCTACCATTTCTTTGGTTACATTAGTCAGGATTTTTTTCCTACTGAACCCTAAGTCGTTATCTACTATAATTGCAGGATCCTCTGAAATCAAAGATTCAAATTACAGGCGGATAGTGAAATCTTAATCATACTACTAACGATAGGTACTTCTTATTCAAATACCGGTAATAAAAGTAATTATTGTATATTTATTACTTGTAGAATTAAGTTTATCTAATAGAAGTTTGGTCCCATTTTTGAATAGAACAGCAAACTTAATATTTGAGAGCAGGACAAAGTTGGAAGTGTCACAAGCAAAGAGAGCTGGCTTATTTGTATACAGTAAAGGTTCGATTTCAGACATGTAAATGATTGCACTTCTAGGTATTTCATGAGAGTGAGAGGACAGCCAATCTACACATTATTTGAATGATCATTGATTAAATTACTTAAATATAATTTTAAACAATAAAATAAAAGACGTTTTCATAGACTAACATCGATGTCGGTCCAGTCCTGTGAAGAGATAATCATAACGAACGATCCCAGAGTTATTACTGCTTACACATATAACCTTTCCACGTGTTTGAGGATTCGAAATAATTCCATTAGATCTGGGGGAAGTTAAATTCTTGTCCCACTGACTAGGTAACGCTGCCAGACGTGCAATTTTGTTTCCGAAGCAACTCTGTTAAGTCAATTAAATATGCTAATTTAACAATGTATTAACTACCAATCTAATTAAGGTCTTATAAGGAAAAACTACTAAATACATACATCGTAAAAGCAATAGTTGAGCCAGTCGCACTCATACTGCGAGTTGCAAGTGATCATTTTGATTTGATTTCTTGTGTTATTCCTCAAGCTGCACCAGATTCCTAACGGATATTGGTCTTCTGGTGAGCCGATGTGAAACTGGAAGTCGGAAGCTTTGTCCTCTTTATTCAGTTCTACAAATTTCAAACCCGTACTCTTTAATATATGACAAAATATAATTATTATAGTTATTAATACCAGAAAATGTACTTGTTTTACCTGGGTTATAAAAATAGACTACAGCCCGGTGTGCCAAGTTGTACCTCTTTCTAGGCTTTCTAATGGTTCGGTTTACGGGTAATTAACTATACGGTTCGGTTCGCCCGGTTGAGCCCTGCAACCGAACCGTAGTGAAATTATTTTCGGTTCCGTTGAGATACCCAACCGAACTACGAGCTACGGTTTGGGTTCGTCTAGAAATCTATTCTACCTAGCCGAACCGTAAAACGGTAATCTTAAAATCAGTTTTAAGTCAAACTCTTACCTTCAAATAATCAAAATTAGCTTTGTATAGTTTAAACGTTTTTACGGCATCGCTGCTAGCTTTTAATTTTACGAGAAAGTTCAGAATGTTTACCTTCTGCAATGCAGTAGGCAAAACGATTCGACAGTATAATTAAACGTCCAACCGTCGGTTCGGTTTGGTTCGGTTAAGGTAAGTGCAAACCGTGATCACGGTTTGCACTTACCTTAACCGAAGAACCACATTGCACAATGTGGTTCTGTTTTCTACTTCAACATAACCGTTAGCATACGTTTCAGTTACGGCTTACACGTTTGAAACCGTATGACCCACGATTCGGTTAGGTTTACTGTTCGGTTGGGTCAAAAACCGAACCATTAGAATTCATACATCTTTTTGGTTTTAGGATCGATTCGGCAACGATAGTGCTGGTCTACATATTCGTTTCCAATCAGCAAGAACCCTGCTTGAGGATCGTAACTTCCAATAATCTCAGAGTCATTTACTTTTATCTATAAAAATAATTTTAAAACTTTGAACAGATCCTTTGTATTACTAATATACATTAAATTACATTCTATTAATTTTACCGAGGGCAGTGTTAATTCTGGATTACAAACCAGCTTCTGTCTTTACTGAATGTTATAAGTACTGGTAAACATCGAAATAAAGTCATTCACATGTGTGAACTTGTCGCTAAAACTTACATTTACATCATATGTTCCTGTGTGATTCAGAACCCTGAAGAGTGTTGCATTTAAATAGGGGTAGTTTGCTATACATGGGATATAAAAGTTGCTACGTGTATCAGTAATTATTGGAGGTTGAAATCCATCCTTGTAGGAAAGCTTTACAAAAGGCGCCCCATCTAAAATATGTTTATAGATTACGATTACAACAAGAAGACAAAATCCAAAATCCAATATTGTAAAATTAAATTATTGGAGAAGGTCAAAGGTTACAGTTAGTTTATTCATTTGTCTCTTACATAAAGCATATTATGTTTGTAACTATCACCAACAACCGCCAAAACTAATTACATTATACAGTTTAAGGACTGACAACTGACCTTGTGAAAAAATGAAAACTTTGGTAGCCAACGATGAGTCGGCGACGCTCTCACACTGAATGAATCCACTCGTCGCATGGGGTATCATGATTAAAATTTGACTTTCGAAAAGAATCTCTGAATTACCAGCATCGGAACTGGAGCTGACATTAGCGTCGTGCCCATCCACTTGGAAATTAAATGGGTTGTGATCATAACGATTAGCATGACCATACTTTGCTAGCAGCTACAAAAAATGCACCTTTACCAGTTAATTACAACCTATAAACATTAAACGATAAAAGTGTAATTACAAAATTTTGAAAATTAGTTCTATCTTACTCTCGGCACAATGTTGGTTGTCCAGCGCGTCAGATACGGTGCTGTACAATTTATAGTAAAGCGCTGAAGAGCTTGACCCAAAATTGTATTGTTGCGCTCTGACGAATATGTGACGTTGAACTTAATCCATTCCCTCGTGTCATCATCTACATTTCGCTTGGGGGTCTCATATGGCTTCTTATATTCTCCGGTGATTCTAATCTGTGGCATTCCATCATTCCCCAGAATCGGATTATTTCGAAGTATTTGGGGATCAGCTGTGACGGAGTCGAAGCACTGAGAAACTTGCTCGAGTAGCAAACATTTGATTAAGAAACTAGCGATTCTGTACTTGTAATGACGATCGCGGACGCCTATCTTGTCCATTTTCATTGCTAATTTGCAACCCACTGTGATTTATAAGGTACCAACCCAGGAAAAAATTGTTTGTGTGATGTTTTAAAAACTGTATGACCAGTTGCTTGAGTTAGAAACATAATTACATAGAAATGAAATGGTCTCTGATAGTTTTATTATTTCCTATCCTGTGATAAAGAAAAATACTACCTATAACCTCTAGTGTTTAACCTTTTTGTCGTTGCAGTAGAATATACATAGTTAGGGAGGTACGTTATCAATTATTGGTGTCGGCTTACGTCTTATATACTATAATAATAATTTAGGGTAGGGGCAGAGCTCCTAATTGTGGCCATATGCCTATGTTTTGTGACTGTGACCATTTGATATTTTCGTTCCGCAGCCTTATTGACAGTTTTAAATTCGTAACTCAACACAGCTATCCTGATGAACATCGTTTCGTTTTATTAACGTGGGATTTTCGTTATTAGCATTTTTCCCTTATTTGTTGGTGTAGAGAGACTTATAATTGTGAACAGGTTAGGCGCTTCAACAAGAATTGTGATAAAAATTATTTTGTGATAATCATTAACACAGGTTTTAGGTTATTTTTGTTTGCTAGTGTCAAAAGTTTTGAGTTTTATTACAACTTTTGTTGAAGCGCCCGACCTGTTCACAATTAGGACGAGCTTCACTGCTACATTAGTAAACAGTAAAACTCAGTATATTGCTAAAATATTAGCAATTAAAGTAATTTTGAATAATTACTTAATTCACATATGTTTGATTTTCAAGGACAACAAGGCGAGGGCGTCAAAAGCATATGCATACCTAGTTATTACCGTATTTTCAGTATTTATTGCCGGGTCTGTAATAGTTGCCGGCCTCTAATAGTTGCCGGGTTTTTAACATGTAAATCATAGGAGAAAACAAAGAAGCCAAACCAGATTTAGGTATTAGTTGCCGGGGCAATTAATACAGGAAATACGGTATATGCACTTTCACACTTCGGCGAATTGAAAACAAATCAATCCGATAAGACGTATACATTTTATGTGAAAACGAGTTGTGGATTGCCTAGCTAACGATTAGTTAAGTTATAGGTACTTTACTTGTTCCTTTTTAATAGTAAAATAGTAGCTGAAACGTGTCTGTTAACTCATTCATAGCATAAGCATAAATATTAGGTTTCATAAATATTTTATATCATCATCAGCGTGTGCTCATTGAAGTTATAATTTGATTCCTTTCATAGTATATTTAAATATTTTATCACCTGTGGTCGTTAATGTAAATTTATGTATAATATATTTGTATTTCAATACAAGTTTTTGGGGATTAAAATAATAATGTAACCATAAACGATTACATACTTGATTGACGCTATGACATGCATTCGACTTTCTTCTACTGAATTTATTCGTATTTATTTATAACTATCTTATTATTAATCCTTGCTACCCCCAAATTGAGTGCGCACGAATTCCTCAGCCAGTAGTGTGCCAAATAAGACA
>JAQFZC010008541.1:0-10086 GCA_034695205.1 Dicyrtoma fusca | reverse complement strand
AGAAATTGACTTTTTTAAAACGGTCAAAACTAGAAATAACATTTTAAAAAGGGTCAAAGCAAGAAATTCACAATTTCTAAAAGATGAAAAACAAGAAATTAACCTTTTCAAAAGTGCAATAAACGAGAAATGAACATTTTCAAAAAGGTACAAAAAAGGAAATTAACCCTTTCAAAAGTGTAAACACGAGAGATGAACATTTTCAGAAAGATGCAAAACAATAAATTAACACTTTCAAAAAGGTCAAAACAATAAATTAACACTTTCAAAAAGGTCAAAACAATAAATTAACACTTTTAAAAAGGTCAAAACAATAAATTAACACTTTCAAAAAGGTCAAAACAATAGATTAACACTTTCAAAAAGGTCAAAACAATAAATTAACACTTTCAAAAAGGTCAAAACAATAAATTAACACGTTCAAAAAGGTCAAAACAATAAATTAACACTTTCAAAAAGGTCAAAACAATAAATTAACACGTTCAAAAAGATGTAAAACTAGAAGTAGTACCGTTTCGAAAAGGTTAATAAGAAGTAGACGTACATGCCTAATTACGACTAATTATTACAAAACCTAAGCCCACCTTTTCTTTACAATCAGAGTGGATGGGATCATCCGAAAGTTTATCGTCATCCTTACATCTGCAATTTTCCCTACTTGACTGTAGTAGACAGCTTTTGTAGTAGGCTTTTAATTGGGATTAAAAAATACAATTTCAATCCTCAATATTCATAAAATCACTAGACACGTAAATAATAGTAGTTTAAGCGGCAGGTAAATACATAATAGAAAAGAACCTATTTTGTGTTGTAATTTTTGACTCTGTTTGTTTATATGAATTAAAGAAATACATAATTAATAAAATGACTAGATTACCACTTTGTTTGGAAAGCCTGTACCAACTGTTGTAGAGCGGCTTGGAGGGGTCAGCATTGTACACGTTTTTTGTTAATGTAATTTTTCCGCCACGACGAGATGGGGGTCGATAGTTAACCTAGAATTCATTTCATTCCTTCACATATTTTCCTTCAGTAAACGATAAATGATGGCACAACAAATAATGTTCCACTAACTTTTTTAAATTGTATAATAATAGTTATGCAGCGGATATACCGGTAGAACTTTGTACAGCTCAGTGTTGTGACTCAGCATAATAGCCTTACCAGGCGCAAGTAAATCCTCCTTGGATGCAGAATTACTGACAAAAATGTTTAAAAGATACGAAAATATGAAAATATAAAACCCAAATATTTCTGTGCCTTGTATAAGCTCATATCCAACGCACTATGCAGTTCATAATTTGAACTTTTAATTATTTGTTTAAACAATGTATGTAGATAGGTAAAAATACATTTACATAGCAGAAGATTAACCGAAGTTGGCTTACGGATACTCCACCAATAGCCGGCGACCCGGAGATCGAACACACTGAATGATGAACGTTAAGCTGGATGGTGAAGAGCTGTAAAGGTCGATCAAGTAAACAAAACTTTATGATTGTTTTTGCCTAAAATGACACTACTTTCTTACCAGCTAATGGACGAAACGACACTTCTGATGACGAAACTGCTCACGCCCTGTCTGACCCCAGTTGGCTTCAAAAGGACGCTTAAAACCTGTCGGTCCGGAAGCCGTTGAAGACCGGAACTGATGTGAAGAACTTCCTCGTTTGACTGTGTGACCACCATCAGTGGACGATAAAGCATCTTTTTTCCCACTGTGAAGTTTAAATATAGTTTTAATCTTTAACCTATTTGGAACTGGGAAACCATGGACAGACTACTTTAAAAAAGTGTTTATTCGACAAATTCAATTGTTTCAAAAAGGTCAAAACTAGAAATTTGGGTTTTAAAAAGCATTCAAAACTAGTAACTAGCACTTTCGAAAAGGTCAAAACAAGAAATCAGTATTATTAAAATCAGGCAAAACTAGTAACTAACACTTTAAAAAAGGTCAAAACAAGAAATTAATGCTTTCAGAAAGGTCAAAACTGGTAGTCGACATTTTCAAAACATGTTCAACTCAATAGCGTTATATTCGAAAAGGTATAACTTTATTAATGCATTTTAAATTTTTTGCCAGAAGATATCTTACTTTGTACAGATAAAAGTAAACTTACTTCCGGCCGTGGGTCTTATAATGACAGAGAAGGACACAGAATCGTGCAAATCCAAGTCAATTTTCCCCCCTGAAGACTTCACATATGAATTGGGCTGAAGTGTCATTTCAAACTGACAGCCGCCGTCTCCAATCTCCCAGTCCATGATACTTATTTTCGGGTCCAGTTTCGTACCAGGATTCGTTGTGATGCATTTTGCTGGTGGATCCTTGTCACAGCTGTAAGTTGTATTTGGGGGAAAGTGTTGACTTTGATCATTGGTTCGAATTAAACCTCGAACAAAACTGTCCGTTCGTAAATTGATTTTGAAGGATTCAAAGGCCGGCACTTTGATTTCAAATGGAAGGACCGTCTTGTGAGTTGCGAGCCCCTTGAAACTATTTTTAATCTGCCAGTCTTCCCCCAGAATAAGGACACTGTACTCCCCAGGAATGTAAATAGAGCCACTGATATCGTCCACTGAAATATCCTCTAAAAACACACATTGTCAAAAAGTATAAAAATAATAATTTGTAAAATTTACTTATTTACATACAGTAGTAGTAATTAAATCATTTTGGAAAAGTTCTTTAAATACTGCAAGCGATGACAGCCGTAAATTTGTCATCAGTGCACAGAATCCGAACACGATTCGTATTTTGTGACATTTGAATTCTTAAATTGTCTTGAATGGCTCCCATTGGTATAGGCTTCGCCACTGTGGCATAGATAGCACTCCGAAAGCCGGGTAAGATGGATCCTGACTCGGGTTGGTCTTTGTTAATTAGCATTTTGATGTGTCGAAAGTACAATTCACAGCCGTAGTGGGAGGATGGCGGCTCATCATCCTTGTGAATGTGGCCTTTTTCTCTACCAAAAATATAAAAAAATAAATCTAAAAACTAGGAATTGTGCGAGTGCAATAAATTGACCCGAGAAATCGTTAAAATACTAATTTTTCCAAAATATCCTTTACGGAGCACAAAATATTTTCTGTCCAATGAAGACAGGTGTAAGATAATGCATGAAATCCGTCGAGCCACCGGGAACAAAGGCTTCGTAAAGTAAAACTGTGTCAGCATGCATGAAAAGTGGAACCAGCGGTCCATGTGTGGGCTTGTTTTTAACCTGAATTTGATTTGAGTATCAAAAATTCTTTCGTTGGAGGCTTACCATTTAAATTTAGGAAATCAAAATTAAAAATGACGGTACTTTAAATTCCAATGGGTCCAAGAGCAATGGCAAAATACACGGGGTCCTATAGCACGACTGATAGCCACATTTGCTTTCCTCAGTACTATTTGGTTTTGGAATAGCTATTACAGAAGAAACACTGACATTTGATCTTGTAGATACATACCAACCTAATTGTAAGTAATTATGTTAACTTGTTAACCAACCTGTCGGCCTCTTTGGAAGTAGATGAACATTGCACTTTTTGTCCTTGGCACACTCGGCATCATGCTCTTGAATTTTTGAATAAAAGTAATCGGGATCCGAGAAGTACCACATGTAGATTTTTCCAGAAAAGGAAGCCGTAAAAATAGCCCTTTCAAAGATGTACTCCAGTATATCCTTTTGACCCTGGGTTAGCAACTCCACTTTATTATCCTTCATCCCCACTCTTTTCTCCATGGCAAAGATTGAGTCAATCAGTCTTTGAATTTGCTCCAGGCCTAGGAGATCCACTTCCATCGGACCATAGCCGGTCTACAAAATTATAAAGGCGGGCAATATACAATATACACTTTTCTTTTTATTTAATTCTTATAAACGTGTAGAAGCTATGAGCCTACCGCAACTCTTCCTATTAATATACTAGATTTCTTTTTGAGCATGCAGACGTAAAATCTGTCGGGATGATTGAAGTGACAGCCAGTGACGGTATTCGTGGTATCCTCAAAACCTCCCACAGCTTCGTAAACAATTGGACGGCTTGATTCTGCAATGTGAATCTGTAGCATTTGACATTTATAAGAGAAGGGGGAGGTCACTATCAAACAATGTTATGGTTTAAGAAGGAATTCGTATTTATTTTTCCAAAGTGAGTGCATAATGTTGTATTCGCTCATTAAAATTACCTGCGAGCCATAAAAAATGACGTCCATAGTCCCAGGATTGACTGTAATGCCATTCATTTGAAAAGTTTCCGAGAAATTCTGAACGATGAAACCAGTTTCCTTTCCCCATGTCCCATTTAAATAAGGATAGCCTTCCGAAATATAGGGCTCTTGAGAGGGCAAAGGTAGAATGAACCGAACATACTTTCCATGCTACAAAAATATAATGAAAAAAAGAGCTTTAAAATTATAATTTCCTTTCACAAGGTCGTTTCAATGATGCTTTTAACAGCAAAACAAAATTGTTGTGTTATTTTTTGAAAGACGTTAAAAAGGGCGTTTGCACTCTTTACTCTTATAATTTGAATCAACTGACATTCGGTAGTCAGTGTTAATACTTATAGTAAATAGTTAGTCGACATATTAGTAGTTCTGTTACTATAAATTATTCCTTACTGCATCGTCCCGATTCGAAGTGTCAATCGGTGGTGACAGCTTCATGGTAATATCGAATTTTTCCACTTGATTGTTAAAGAAAATCCCCGTGATTTCTTCAATGTAGCGATCTTCAAACATTTCCTGCTTCACAAACAGTGGCTTCCATTTTATGTAAGGTCGAGCGGCGAAGGTGACCGAGTAGGTCTTAATCGGACCCGTCCCTTTAGCATAGTCTGGCCGATGGCGGTAGACGGATTGGTCCGTGTGCTCCATTATAAATATCACGATGTCATCTGCCATGATTTTGTTACAGAAATAACAATAATAATTAATTTTCAAACTGTTTTTAGTTGCTTCGACAAACGATCTACAGCCTACGACCAACAACCAACAACCTACGACCTACAACCTACGACATACGACCTACCATTGTTAGGGTACTGCTGCGTATCACAAAATGGAACATACGCCAGTGTTCTCTTAAAAAGCAGGAATTCATCGGATGGGTTGGAAAGTGTCTGAAATCAAAGCAATTAATTATTTCAGATTTCAATATTTTACATTTATTTTAAATCAACCATTTAACAATTTGATCAATCATTCAAATCACAAATCACAAATTACCAACATACTTTAACGGTAAAATAAAATGCAAACTGCTAGTAAGGCAAGCTTACAATTAGTTAAGAGAGTTTCCAACTATTGACTATTTTAATTAAAATTAAAGTAAACTTACTTAATACTAACCTGAAAACATTCGAAGATACCACGACAGGGGTTGACGATGTCATAGCGAGCCAAAGGGGCGGACGTGTAGCGATCTGACAGTTTGTAGGTGGACCCTGTCAGATCATTGGACACGAATAAACCCTTAGATGACAGCACGAGGAGGTGTCGATTCGTCAGCAGTAAATCTTCAGGCTCTCCACATTCTGAAATGATGAATTTTATAATTGAAAGATGTAACTAATTAAATTAATAATTAATAATTAACTAAATAAATAAAATTATGCTTTAAAAAACTATTTCTTTAATAAATCGAACCTTGTTCATAATCGAGATGTGGACAGTAAATTGAAGTAACGTTGTGCCAGCAAGCGTCGTTGCCCGGTGTGTAGTAGGCTGGGATTTGAATGTAAGTATAAATTGGACGTGGACCATGGACCTTTGTTACGTCTGCTTCGAGACCGACCATCATGTACAACAGAACTGTCAAAGAATATAAAACAAAAGTTAATTAATGTAATGATTATAATTAAAATAATTAATTTAATAAAATGAGAGTAATTCATTAGCAAGTACAGATGACAGAACTTACAAAAGTCTTGTATACAGGGATTCGAAATAATTTTAATGGAACTTTCCAACATGTTCCAAGTGAGCTTGCTGTGGAGGTAGGCTACGAAGATTTAATTGTTTTTATTTATTTTAATTTATTAATTAACATTTGACATTTTGAATTCAAGTTTGTTTCGAAGATTATCAAAAATAAGTAGTTAGGTAAATAATTTACTAGGAAAAAGCGCTTCTGCATGGTCCAATATTTCTTCATACGTTACAAGATCGTCAGCACTCATTTGGAAACGAAGGAATGTAACTAAATGTTGTTTTTTTTATTTAATTAAGTTAACCAAAGTGATTAGTGATTGATTAATATGATAATGATGATGATGTAAGATTAAGATGTGGTTGACAGTTGACAGAAGATGTTTGGCTTTATAGGTACTTGCAACTTACAACTTTGAACGTCAATTAAGGTCCGTTTGGTAGTGATTGAGTGGGAATAACCCGGCACCTATTGAGTTTAAAATCTAATTAATGATTAAAGATGCAATTAAATCTTTTTAGTTTAAGTTTAGAATCTTGATTATCATTTTAATTGCCTACCTCAACCAGTAAATCGTACGGTGGTGTAATTTCCAAAGTTTCATGCCTAAAATTTATTTTAAGTGAACCAACTGTTTTTAAATAGAATTTCAAATGACATGAAAATGACACTTGAAAAATTTAATTAGTTGAAAGTAGTGTTTTGGTTACTGTGATTAAAAATGCTTACTCTTTTTGGTAATTAACGAAATAACTAATTCCATACGTATCATTGGCTTTAAATGTGTATACTTTTGTTGTGGTTGTGTTACTGATCATCATCTGTGGGAAAACTCCACTGGAACTGCAAGTTCACAATCACAATCATCACAATTAACGTTAATTAAAAACACAAATTACTATCAATTAATCAACTATTACATAATCTAAATACATTTTTGAGATGTTGGCTGCCTACAGCAAAAAAGAAACAAATCATTAACCTATTCGGAACTGGGGAACAATGGAAAGAATGCTTTACAAAAGTGTTTAATTTCATAAATGTACTCTTTCAAAAGGGTCAAAACTAGTAAATGACACTTTTTCAAAACAGTCGAAACTAGTAAATGACACTTTTTCAAAACAGTCAAAACTAGTAAATGACACTTTTTCAAAACAGTCAAAACTAGTAAATAACACTTTTTCGAAACAGTCAAAACTAGTAAATAACACTTTTTCGAAACAGTCAAAACTAGTAAAATAACACTTTAAAAAGGTTAAAAAACTAGAAATTACATTTTTCAAAAACATTTACAACTAAATATATTACCGTTTCGAAAAGGTTTCTTTTCTTAAAATGTTTAACAGGTAGTTGAATGACTATTCTTACTTGTAGTGAGCAAAGAAGAGTTCTTTTTGAAGATTTTGTCGAATGGTGGCCTTCCGAATATCATCAACAATAAGAGCGGAGGTCAACTCCATAATGCTACTCGTGTCCAAGTAAACGATGTGAAATTTCTGTATTTTAAAAATAATAAAATACATAATACTTCAAATATGTCGGCTAACGAAAACGAGCTAATTTGTTCCAGCTAGTGAGAGTAGCAAAAAAAAACGAAGAAAAGAGGGATTTTGTGGGAAGTTGAAGCCCAGTTGCTAATTTATTATGTGTTTAAAAAAAATTACTGAAATATCGTCAACTCCCACGAGAACATATTCGGATAGTTTAAAGAACCGACTTCCATCATAAATGAGCTGAAAGGGCTCATATTCGGGCTCCGTATCATTTGACGTTATAAATATATCTGAAAAGTACATATGCACAAAATTGCAAACTAATTTTTTGTTACATATTCATGTAATTATGTGCTCTATGAAATGACCGTTCAAGAAAAAGGACAAACTTGCCTGGTTTTGCAGTGAGAAATTGTGACAAAATTTCCGAAACTGAACATAATAGTATAAAATAGAAAAATAGATCAGTATTCCTTCTATACATCACAGAAAAGCCTTTTATTTCAGATATTTGGATTGGATAATAATAAATGGACGATAACTAATTAAATTAGCCAGCATTCTTTGAATCTCCACAAAAATATTAAATTGTGATATTTGCGAATTTTGCGATAATTGCGAAACAGATTAGTCTCAGTCTCCTCAACGTCTTACTTTTTCTTACTATTTATGCCTTTTCCGTGTATCATTTTTATTTTATTCAATTATTATTATTACAATCGACAATACAAAGAAACAACTGCCCCGCCACTCACTTTATACACCTTTGCCAATCAACTTCGACTATATTATTATTTTTGAATTTTTGGTAATTTTGGTTACACAATAATATTATTATTATAAAGTAAATCGAGAATAAAGAATAATTTTTCAAAACATTAAATTATTTGTGCATATATTCTGTTGTTTACATTCTATACTCCGTCGTAGAGTCCTTGTCCTTACTTTTGGCTTGGTAATACTAACTCCATGAAATATGAAATATGACTTGTTATTGGGCAGTAAAACTGCAGTTTTGTAAAAGAACCTAAAAGGAAAATAAATTCTAAGCCGAAGATTTGCATTTCTTGCATATTATTATGCTCTTCCCTTTACACGCTATTTCATAAAAAACTAGTTTTTTAAAAAAGTACTATTTTTGAAAAATAGTTTTATAGTTGTGTGTAGTCCTGCCCTAGTCTAGTCTGTCTTGACAGGTTGACTATGACTTGACTCGACTAGTAAAGCTGACTCTTTCAAAACTTGTGACTTGACTAGACTAGCAGGAGGCGCAGAAAAAAATGACTAGAGTAGACTAGAGACGATTCTTCCCATGTTCAGGGATAGCTGCATGGCTAGTTGACTAGTCTTGACTTGACTAGGGTAGATTTTGTGTTGACTAGACTAGACTAGGCAGGCCTCGAAAGCAGTGTGACTTGACTAGACTAGACTACCTGCATTTCATTTTGGACGTGACTAGACTTGACTAGACTAGCGAAAATCTTGGGCAGCACGGCAGCACTGATTAAATGTGTCCTGCTTTTGAACATTAGTGTTTTCAAATAGTGCCATCCTTGAAAAATGACCTTTTTAAGAAGTTCTATTTTCTAAAATTACTTTTTTATAAGTAGCAACTCTCGAGAAGGATAAGCCATCCTAATCTTTTCTTTTATCTTTCTTGTAATCTAATTTTAGTCAGCCTGTTCGTCAGCTGATTCCTTTGTGCTAAGAGAAGATTACTTTCTAAAAGTCATTCTGGAAATTCTGGTGGGGTCTCCGTTGAGTATCTTCATTGTGGTTGAATTTTAATATCTTTGTCTTTTTCAACGTTTCTGTAGGGTTTTTTGTGTTAAAAATACCGATTTATTAGTCATTCATATTCATTGTAAACATTCAGGTTGTACCATTCCTTATTTTGGTATTTAAGTTTTATTCAACCGTTGACCGTGCTAAATGCGTCCTTCTCCTTGTGTCAAAACTTATATAAATACTAGGTTAATCTTTTTGCTCAGAACCATTCCTTGTAAATCTTACACAAAGTCTTAACTCTCTGTCAGACTACACTCATTTTCACTAAAACTCTTTGTAGTTTGTATCATTTTAATATTCAATCATTCGTTGCTCTTATTAATTATTAATTTAGACATTTTATACGTTCAACATTTGATTCAATTTGTGCTCGTCCGTTTAATTCGCACAAATTATTAGATTTACTCACTTTAGTCAAAAAAGATATCGTTGAAGACTGTATAAATTGTTTAAATTGTGTGGGTAGGAGCTCAACGATGGTTTCATTAATTTTTGGCGTAATGGTACTTTTTACTTTTCCTACAACTTGGGCCAGAGATATCAAAGGTAATTATTTTAAAGAAAGAAAGATAAAGCAAAAGTGCTTAACCTTTTCGAAACGTAATATACTTAGTTTTGAATATTTTTGAAAATGGTAATTTATAGTTTTTTGACACTTTGAAAGTGTTATTTACTAGTTTTGACAGTTTTGAAAAAGTGTCATTTACTCGTTTTGACCGTTTTGAAAAAGCGTTATTTACTAGTTTTGACCGTTTTGAAAGTGTTATTTACTAGTTTTGACCGTTTTGAAAAAGTGTTATTAACTAGTTTTGACCGTTTTGAAAAAGTGTCATTTACTAGTTTTGACAGTTTTGAAAAAGTGTCATTTAGTAGTTTTGACC
>JAQFZC010008540.1:0-10087 GCA_034695205.1 Dicyrtoma fusca | reverse complement strand
CAGCTGATTAAGCATAAATGATGTCTAGGGGCTGTTCATATATTACCTTGGACCTAAAATATTTTGTATATAAATATTAATGTTTCGAGTCAAAATTCTCAAAAATAACAAATTTAGTATACTCTACAAGTGCCAAACAGTATTCTGCTTCTAGCTCGCGCAAACATTATGTATAGGACATTAGCATAAGATACTCATTCTATTGAGGGGCTGTGCATATATTATGTCATTTGGTTAGGTCCAAATTATGTCTAGGGGCTGTTCATATATTACCTTGGACCAAAAACTATGTATTTCTAATTATGATAGTTTTGAATAAAAATTCTCAAAAATAACGATTTTACCATTTTTTACCATTGCTAAACATTATTATGCTTCTAGCTCGCGCAAGCATTAAAATATTGGAATTTATCATCTC
This sequence comes from Dicyrtoma fusca, assembly GCA_034695205.1. Lineage (NCBI taxonomy): Eukaryota > Metazoa > Arthropoda > Collembola > Symphypleona > Dicyrtomidae > Dicyrtoma > Dicyrtoma fusca. The sequence continues at coordinate 9,669 of JAQFZC010008540.1, read as the reverse complement.
ATATACAGAATATTGAAGGGCTGTGCATATATTACGTCGGAGGGTTACGCATAAATTATGTCTTGGGGCTGTTCATATATTACCTTGGACCATAAAATATTTATTCTTAATTATGGTGGTTTTGAATCAAAATTCTCAAAAATAACGATTTTACTATAATTTATCATTGCTTATCATTATTATGCTTCTAGTTCGAGCAAACATTAGATATTCGATTTTAACATGTCAAATACATACTATTAGGGACTGTGTATATAGTATATCAGTTGATTATACATAAATTATGTATAGGGGCTGTTCATATATTACCTTGGATCAAAAAATATTTTGTATATAGATATCAATAAATGGAGCCAAAGTCTCAAAATAACGATTTTATCATACTATAGTAACGTTAAACTATTATTCTGCTTCTTGTTCAAGCAAACAATTATTATAAAAACTAATTATTTCAAATGCACACCATGATGAGATGGCGCATATATTACATCAAATAATGTCGAGGGTTGTATATTTTATCTCGGGCTTAAATTATTTTTATGTAAATATCATGTTCATTGGGTAGTTTAAAGCGCAACACCCAATTTATTAGTTTAAATCCGACTTACATGCCTATTTACTGCATTTATACACACTAATTAAACATTGTATTTAACCGAGATTTTGGATTCTACACTCTTAATAATTTTTTTACATCGACTTTTCACCTCAATTCGAATAGTACAAAGTTCAAGCAATAAGTTCCCATTAAAAACTGGATTCAAATCTTAAAAAATTTAAATATGAAAGTATTTAATGATCAAAATTTATCATTTTTAAATAATGCACATTTAATCGAGATTTTCAATTCTACACTCGAGATTATTTTTTCACACTAACTTTTCACATCAATTCGAGTAGTACAAACCTCAAGCAATAAGTTCTGACCAAAAACAGGATTCAAATCTTGAAAATTGCAAATATACAAGAGATTTATGCGCAAAATGTACGTTTTTTAAATGAAGTGCATTTATTCGGGCTTTTGATTACACACTCTTAATTATTTTTTCATATACACTTTTACCATCAATTCAAGCAGTACACTCCTAAAGCAATAAAATTTGGTCAAACACTAGATTCAAATCTAAAAAAGTTCATATCTACAAGTATTTAAAGAGTAAAATTTACGTTTTTTATTTAACACTACATTTAATCGAGATTTTTGATTCTTTATTCTTATTAATTTTTTCACCTCCACTTTTCACATCAATTCGAACAGAATAAATATTAGTCTTGTTATTTTAGTCAGCAAAACGGATCAAAAGTAAATTCATCCAAAGAAATAATCAAAACATACAAAAATGCTAAATTTATTAAAAGGGGATTTAAAAAGGTGCAATAATTTCGTCATTGTGGTTCCACAAACCATAATTATTATTTCTTGTTGACTTTGGATACCTATTCGATAGTACTGTCTCCGGTTGTTATAATCCAGCGACAAGCAAGAGTCAAACTTTAAAACCCTACCAAAAATTTGTGTTTTATATAGAAACTTCCTGTTTTTAAAGTAAAATATTATAATTGTGATCTTTGTTCTCTACTCACTCAAGGATTTTTTCGCATCAAGTTTCAACAGTTATGAGAGTAGTACAGACACCAGCCTTCTTAATTTATACAAAAATAAATCTTAAGCTCGAAAGTGGTAAAAACTATAAATCTTTTATATGTAAATACCATTATTTTAAACAGTCCCAATTAAGAATCAGCAGTTTTTTTTTCTAGTGATTGTTTTATTCACATCTATTTTAATAGAACTAATAGACAGCTTTTTTTTCTGTAGTTACAAAAGAATCAAAACTCTTTGCGCTCAAATTTTAAGTATCTTATAAAAAATGCAAGTTTCTTAATTAGACTGTAACAACTGCGCTCTTTTTCTTTTGAAAGTCTCAAACATTTTTTCTCATCAAGTTTCATTAGTTACTTAACTAGTGCAGATACCCGGAGTTTGATTTGGCATAAAAACAAGATTCAAACTCAAAATTAATAAACATTGTAATAAGTTTGGAGCTTGATAAAAGTAGGAAGCTTTTCGTTTACTTCTACCTATCTAGATAATATTTTTTAAGCACTGCTTAGAGATGTACTATTACCAGCATATAAGCCAGTACATGTTGAAAGTTCAAACCTTATAAGCCAACTCGGAAAATTACAAATATCTAATTATTCTATTGCGTAGTGTGGATAAATAAAACGTCAACATTCGTGCTTATTGAAAGATGATTATTAAAATTCATTGAGATAAAAGATAAAATACGCGGATATTTTGGTTTTAATTTGGCTGTATGGAATATATTTGTTTCAATGCTACTAATCTGGTTTATGTTTAAAGCATTATTGATGATCTACGTTGTGAATAAACTTCTTTTAAGTTCTAGTAACCAGTTTTAATCTTGTTCGTAAAGTCCAAAAACAGTAATAGATCCAAATATTTCACCTCAAAAACAAGGAAACTGTAAGGATTCTCATACTACTTATCCATAGTAATGATGAGTTTGATGGATTTAAAAAATAAAATAATTATTATTGTATATATACACATACAATACTTGCAAAAGATAAAACTATATCGGCACTAAGTTTCTTTACTGCAGTTTAGAATTGAAAAGTTACTTTAAAGAGTTCTTAGTCATAGCTAATTGCACTTTTCCTGTATTTTACCAAAACATTGCAAACTGTGTATTACAAGAACAATCTAAAGATTTAAACTGAAGAAATGATAAAGAAAATTGAAAACAACTAAACATTTTGTTGGGGGGTACAGATGAAAATAGAATAACTGCTATTTACAAAACCTTTTACGTAGACATCCACCATGTTCTTCTGCAATTACATTTGAATTGAAAATTAGATACGCATCCAGGGCAGGATTAAATTTTATCATTATTATGAGCACAGGTTCCTGAAAAATTGAATTTATTTTAATATAGAATGCGAAAAACAAACAATATTTTATTGTTTTGCTTTTTTCAGTTAAACACTAGAAGGATTATTACTACTATTTTGTAATATGGTAAGCATTAATTACCATTTGCACAACAATTTCTGAAATCTTCTGTTTTGACTGCGTAGTTGAGAAAGTAACTAATATTTTCTTTAATTTAACTAGAAAGTATTACGCATTTACGTTTAAGTTATTTGAATAAAATGTGTCAAACTAAAAAGAAGTCCCCACTTGTAGAATTCACGGTTAATTTTTCACATTTTGCATAACATATACAACGCCAATTTATAACGTTTGCTTACAATAATAACTCAACTAAACAATTTTGTAATCTTCAACGCCGCGCTCTTACAAAAGACAAATACTAAGCCACAATTACAAAAGACTTAACTTCTGATTTTGGAGTAAATTAATCAAAACCTACAAGTAGGTTTTCTATTAGTTTTTCACAAGACAATATATTACAAATATTTCAGTTGAAAACTAAAATCTACAATGTAGCATACAAAACTACAGAATATTAACCGCCTAATTTTTGAATTTTTACAATGTAGATAATAGTTCAACCTTGAAATTTGATGGAGCTAAATGATATATTAGTGCGAGGATTAAAGTAAGATAACAAGTTGGATAGCACAACTTTAGCAAATTCACCAAAACGCCAAGAAAAGTTAGTCTTTTAATGAAAGCGTTTGTTTTCAAATAATAATTTTAACTAAAAACTTAATTTAAGATTATGATTTATAACACGCATAAACCACAGCAAATTGTTAGAGGATTATTAAAAGTTCACATGCCAAAAATACTGCGACTGCGCGCGAGTTTATACCTTGCTAGCATATATCATGCTCCGAATCATACTAACGGATATTTATTGGTAGTAGGAGGGACTGAAATTAAATTTGGCGCTCAACATTTACCTAGTACGCAGGGTACCGCATCTTGCTGCTATAGAGTTGTCAGTATAATCCTGCAAAAAATTGAAAACATTGACCCGGAAATAACATTAAAACCATACACAAAAGTAGCAAGAAAATGAAGGCTTTTGGCAGTCATATATTTTTACTACTTAATTTTAAATAACAATGCGTACAAGGTAGTAACAGCACACATACTCATATTTTGAGAAATCACAAGAAATGAGCTGTTTTTATAATTGAAGATAATGTTTTCCTATTGGTTCACGAGACTGCCTCTTGAAAGAGCTTGCACTAATCAGCGTCCGCCCATTCAATTCTACTACTTGTGATTGGCGAATACTCAAGCTGATGAGAAATGATTATACTTACCTCTAAGAGTTTTGTGGATTTACTCTCGATGCAAGATATTGATCAGTATTGCTTTCAATGATAATTTTGTTTCTCGTTATTTGTTTGTTTAACTCACGAAAAATATTTAATAGCTTGTGAATACTTTTAAAAATCTATTTATGAGAGCAAATGTTTATTTACAAAAACGATTACCTCAAGTTGCAGCTAGCTTCGTTTGGAACACAGTACTGTTCAAAATCCAGTGAATAAAATTGATTAATCTTCTATATGTTAAAGATGACTCATTTGCTATTTCATCATATTAGAATACAATTGAACATTACCATCATGATATTTCAAATTATTCACAGTACAGCTATCCATTGCCAAAAACATGTTTGATAGATAAGATATATTCAATATTGATTACCAAACCACCTACCCAGGGCTAAGAGTTTGTTTTTATAATTATTCATTTAACAGAGCATACACAAAATTCTCAACACTACAATTTTGTCATATAGTTTATAGAATGTACCTACACACATATTATTCATGAAGTCTAATCTATTTAGGCTGATGTAATCAATTTATCGTAATGTAGAGTATTGATCTTACTCGATTAATGTAGAAAAGTTTTAATCACAGGAAATGTAATAAATGTTAAAAGTACATTTCACGTTTGTATTCCCTTCTTAGATTCAGAACAAGCATTATGTTAGGAATTCCAAATGCAGTCTGGTCGTGAATATAAAGTCCTGAACATCCGTAACGCTTTCCTGTAAAGCTGCAACCCACGAGTTGAAATTGACTTCAAAAAAATAAAATACAAAATTTTTATTTCAATTGTTAATTGCTTTCTAATTCCAATTGCAGGTAATCACGCACACAAACACACAATTGTACATGTTGCAACCTATAAACGTTAATCCGTACTACGTGTATTCAAATACCTAATTAAATCTAAAACTATTCTACTTATTAACTATTATTTATCTTGTTCAAAAAGATCCGTTATTTGGTTTTGTAGGCGAATGAGTTTTTACGACTAATTACTTTGTCCGTTTTAGCAAAAAACAACATCACTCAGCAATCCTGAATTTCACTTGAAGTTTTTCAATTCAGTCTTCCATACAGAAACATGCTTCAAAGATGGTATATGATTTATTTTGTACTCTGCAACAATAGCTACAGTAGCCTTGGTTTATGCCAAGTTTCTACGTTTTATAATTAATGCTCTTTTCTAAGATAAACTCAGCAGCCATGAGGTATACTTTGAAATGTTTCTATTATTCGCTTTAACGAGTTAAAATTACAAATCAAAAAGAAAAAGGGAATTTTGACAAAGATTTAGTAATCAGAAACAAATCAACGAGAAACCATCTGACTCATTTACTTTGGCATTTCCTTCCATCATTAGGGCTAAACCAAAATACCGTAAGTAAAATATTATCTTTTTAATAAAAATCATTTTGTAAATGACGTATTTGTTATGGTTCCAATAACATTGGTAAAGAAACCGGTGAAAAAAACAAGGTAAATTAATAAATTAAACAATAAAAGACTTGAGCTTCCAATCTTTTCATCTTTTTATCAAACGTTTATGAATATATATACTACATAGTTTGAAACATATTATTGACTTGTGATTACGAATTAGCAATTGTATTTGTCAATTGTTTCATTTTTAATTTCAAAAACTGATGTACCATTATCAGCTGAGAAAGATAATTTTATATTTATTTATTAACTATTTACACTTTGAGCCAAAACGTAAGGTTAGTATTATTGCGTGCCTAAAACTCTTTATCAATGATCTCTGCAAACATATAATTGGAAATTACTACCTACTTGAATCGTTTGCATTGTTATAATACATACGATTTAGGAGCAATTGGATTAGAATGTTTTTTTTAAAAGAACAGGTAGTCCTTGTTTCGTTGAGATTTGAATAAGCTGAATAAGCAAGGCAATTCTGCCTCAAACCAGTTACGTACTTCTAATAACTGTCACGACTCATATTTCGATTTCGAGTATTCCAATTGTTATTTAATAATTTTGTTAGAATCAATTTCAACCGACACTTATTCTACAAAAAATAATCGTATGGGTATTTGACTTTTTACTTTAGTATTTCATGATTTCTACATTAAACCTCTCCTATTTATGCTAATAATACTATTGTGCATTGAGTAATTTGGGTTTAGATAGAGGTGCAAGTAAACTGATAGGGGTTGAAAGCTTACATATTTTACACTTTAATAAACTAAACCGAACCACGTATTGATTTTTTTCTGCATTTATGATCGAATTATATTTTGTAAAGGTAAAGTACAATGGCGATAATTAAATGAATTTATAATCAAGAAAGTACCAGTAAGACTGCTGGTTTCTATTTTACGCTGCGTTTTCAATAATCTAGCTTAATTTAAGTGTTTGAACTGTATGATTAATATTTGTTTTTATAATATTGCAAAACCATAAAGATTTTCGTTTCTAATTTCTGCTTCGTCACAATGAATCTTCTACGTGTGACAGAAAATTGTATGCAGGTACACCTCTAGTTTGGTCAAGTTAATTCGCGGTTGCAGAATGTAAGTATCTATCAGCTGATGTTCTGCTTTAACTTTTAATAAACGTTAGGGCATGTTCAATACATAGCTTTTGATTTCATTTCTGTTAGTTTTATAATGCTAATTAGCTACCCTTTTTCAATTAGATCGATGAAAGGAAGTTACTATATGGAAATATAATCACTCGATTATATACGTTTTAAACATTTGATGCAGAGTACTCCACGTTAATGATCTGTTTTGTACTAAAATACTATTATTAATGGCGTCCCTTTTAACACTGAGTTTGTAAAACAATTGCTGTTTTTATACTTTTACAATATCTCCAGAATTATTATTTATAATTGAACGTTAAAATGCGAATATGTTATGATAAATGAGTAATAAAAATATGCGACTACACAACTTGGGACTAGGAAAGAGAAAAAGCTTTAGAGTTAGCATGCACAAAATTAACAAGAAATAAAATATATCGGTATTTTTCATAGGAGCCCTCTTAGAACAAGTTGTCTCTGTTAATATGATCACACGTAATCTTGATTGTTTAAAATGATTTGATAACTGCGCTTATATTTGGAATAAAAGCTTTCGTATTAAATTCTGGTGTTCAAAGAATGTGTACAACCAGCGATTGGACATTTCAAACTTTTCCTAACCCCAACTCTATTCTATTTCTGTATTTGAAATAAGACAATAAGAAATCATAATGACCGCTGCGTTTGCTTTCTAGTGTTTGCACGATTCTGTTCGAGAGTGATTCTGCTAAAACATATATTCATTTATTAATAAGGGGGGGGGTGCGAAGCAGTGCAGCGTTAAGACATACATAACTCAAAAAGACAACTTCTCACGAAACTTGGATTAACTCAGTTCACTCCAGAGATGATTTTTCAATTATGAGGGATGGGGTAAAGGGATACAATGCGCTTATTAGTAAGTGTATCACAGAAACTGAAACTTACTTCTCGTATGCCAGAGTCTTTAGAATTTAAAATTTCAAGCATTATTATTTAATTTTAATTTAGAATAATATAATAATTAATACTTCCGTGGGAACACGAAATAAATCTTGCCTGTCTTCAATCCAAAATATCCTTCTTGAAGGAAAACAATAGTCTCATTTCCAACACATCAGTATGAAAAGTGTGTGAATTAAATTTAATTTCCCGCGTCTTTGTTCAATTCTACAAGCCAGGAAATGTGATTCCATACCATATTACACTAACATTATATTTTTTAGATGCACACATGTGATAGACGTAATCATTATTACTTGAGTAAATCATTTTGCTACTGCAACAAAGATCTGAAACGCTTAGTTCGATTTTCCTGCCCAACTTCTACACCTTACAGTTCACGATAGTGTCTATTTTAACTAGTTGGATAAGTGCTAGAGTTAAACGTAATTTGTACGTAATTGTAATTTTTTGCGCGTAATTTGAATAGGCGACTCGTAATTTTCCTCGTTTATGAGCACAATTGTGATTTATTATAACATTATGATATTCGAGTCCAAATTTCAAACGTATTAACCAAACATTTTTCTAGGGAGCTTAAAATGCCGCTTCTTTCATTTGCCAAGCTGTTAAATCTGCTTTGGTTAAGGACCGTATCAGACATGCAAAACTTGATTAGAACGTAAACATATTAGAGTGACTAATCACCATTCATAGCTCTTGAGTTATTGATGTTCTGCGTAAGATTCCAGTTTTAGTTCTGCCAAAAAAAGTAAAACGTTTTAGATGCCAAAAGCTATTTGACACCAGTAGCGGCTCATACGATCGTGAAGTGCCCAGAACAAGAAAGCTTACGTAATTTATGTTACACGGGCAAAGTTTGCAATGCCTTCTAAAAGGTTCAACAATTATTGTCGTACACAGGCCAAACACGGGTTTAAAGGTGGAAAGTGTTCAACTTATTTTTAAATAATGAAGGCCTGAGTAGACACTTTTTAAAATGCACAAAAGTTTTAAAATGTCCTAACGTCAGTTTAAACCCATGTTAAATTACATACACTTGGAAAACGCAATGGAACAAAATCCTGTTGAAATGACTTGACAAGATCTGCGTCGTCATTGGTTTGCTTTAAAACTTATTATTGAGTTTATATTGATACAGTTACATTATAAAAACACTGACTGAACGTTTACATCATAATAATCATACATGACGTTTGCAAAATTATGTGGGAGACATTTGAAACATTACAAGTGGATAAAATTTAAAAGTGTTTCCTCAACCATGAACAGTCTTAAGGTATCCTAAAACTAATTCACCGTTTATTAATCTAAAAGCTGAAAACACAGCTGGAAATCTTCAACGCGTATAAACATCCTGCTCAGAGATAGGAGTGTGCTGGCACTAGTTTAGGTTACGTCTATATTGTGATTTTGATGTAAAATATATTTTACAAGGAAATTTTGATTTTCGATCAACAATACGAGTATAAATTCATCTTGAATAGGACATGAAAATCTAGAAAGGTAAAACGAGAACTTTAATCCTTGTACAGCCAACTAAGTTTAGGCTCCAAAAATTTATCCTTGTCAGTTGCATGATTTTCACAGGCTGAATTGAGTTCTTTAATGCACAAATGAGTAAAAACAATAAAATTTTGATACTATATGCCGGTTTTCGTTAAAAATCTATAGTGATTTATCCGCAATTTGCATATTATTACCGTAATCACATGCTTGTAAACGTATAATTAAAGTTAAAAATACAGCACACCCGGTTTTTCAGCTAGAAATAATGCGCATTTAGTCCAATAAATTCTGTTTTTGCGTTGCTGCATCGTATTTTGATATAGAAACTGTATAATTATGCTTTGATTTTAAAAACTACTGAAGTTATAACAAGAAAATGT
>JAQFZC010008539.1:0-10087 GCA_034695205.1 Dicyrtoma fusca | reverse complement strand
CGTTGAATGAATAGGCGAGGGAGAACTCCATCGGAATCATACGAGCATTGATATTCTGGCGTAATACTGTGTTGCAACGTGTAGACGAGAAAACGGCTGAAAATAATTGTTTTTTTTTGTTTGTTTTTGTGGCCAGATAAGATGGCCTATTCAAGGAAGCATTTGTAGAAAAACAAATATTTTCGAAAATTTTTTGTTTATTAAAGTGACGATTTTTGACGTCATATTGCTTTCGGAAGAAGGCAATTTTAGGATTATTGCCAAATATTTCAAAAATTCAGCTAATTATTTATTCACATCGCAATCATGTTTTCAAGTTTAAAGCCAATTACAAAAAATGAAATTCAATGCACACCTAATGTGTTACAATTTAGTTTTCAAAATTCAGTTATGCATAATTAGTGATCATGTCTTTGAAGGCAAGTTTTAGAAATCTTCCTCTCTTGCCCTCACTAAACCAGAGTAATGTGAAACCTTCACGCACTTTCTATTAATATAGATTTTCCCTTTCGGGCATTGGAAAGTTTTCCCTTTTTGAATGGATTTATCAGAAGATTCGAAACGGCTGAATTCTTTTATAATGGCCTCGTTTTTCCGGAATCCTCCAGATTGTTCTCTAGCAACAAAATCTTCGTAGTTGGCCTCAAACGGCAAGGTCAGCGACCCTTGACGCCCTTGACCTTGTACACCATTGTGTTCTTGTGGATTAATTCTACTCTGAACTTGAGCGGCAGTCGTCGCTAGCACTACCACAACCACGGCCAGTGGCGTTAAAAAATTAAATTTTTTCATGTTTTAGTTCGCTTAAGAGTTTGGCTGAAAATCAAGAAAATCACAAAAAACTATATACAAATGTTTTTATTTATGACCTATTCAATTATTGTAAGAATATAATTGGAAACTATTTATTTTATAATAATATTATTACTTACTTTTAGTAATTTATTTTAAGTTGGCAAACAACTTTCACTATCAACAAGAGATCAGCTCTATCAGGGACGTAGCCTCGTCGTAGTGTGTCGATACTTCAAATAACTACTAAGGACTGGGCGTTAAATTAAAACGATAAATGAACGGATGTTTATACTCTTACGGTATTTAGCAGTAAGGAAAAACTTTCGAAAAACTTTCGAGTGCATTTTAAATATAATTTTTTCCTTGTGGAAGGCGTAAGGAAAGTCAGTACTCGAATATTATATGATTCAACGCATAATGTTTGAAATACGTCATTGTTATTAAGGCACTAAATAAAAGCTAAATGAAAGGAAAAGGTTTTAATTTACAAATTGGCTAGCGTTTCCTACTTCTCCGAATTTACAGGGTGGGGTGGCGGATATTCTATATATTTTTTAGGCACATAATTGATTTTGATTAACTTCTACTGTAATTTATATGAAATATAGATGCAAAATTATATAGCCATTATATGTATATCCGTGGTAGGATATGTAAATAAAAGCAAAACGGTGCGAGAGATTTATATTTCAGTGCCGCCCAAAAATTTTTCGCTAGTTTAGTCAGGTGTAGTGACGTCCAAAATCAAAGGCAGCTAGTCTAGTCTAGTCAACACAAAATCGACCCTAGTCAAGCCTAGTCTAGTCAACTAGTCAGCTATCCCTAAACATAAGAAAGATCATAGCTAGTCTAGTCATTTCTTTCTGCGCCTCATGCTAGTCTAGTCTAGTCAAGTCCCAAGTTTTGAAAGAGTCTGCTAGTCTATTCTAGTAAAGTAAAGCAGCTGAAAAAAGTTGACAAGTCTAGTCAAGTCATAGTCATCTAGTCGAGTCAGAATAGACTAGGGCAACACTGAAATATTTACTAGTATATACTTATGACAGATTTTTTTAAGCTATGAAAATTACAGGTTGGCCGTTTGGCTCGATGCGTAACGCTTCGCCTCATTTTAGACAACAATGGCGCGGGTTCAAAACTGAGCGAGACCTCAAGGCTTTCGAAGCATTTTCTCGGTGTGAATCTGTTGTAAGCTTAATGGAATACTTGCGTAACTTTATTGATCATTCTATATTTTAATTGCTTACATTTTATGGTTTAAATGTATTCGCATTAATTAATACACGAAAAAAGCGAACGGATTTTTATCAGAATCACAACATTGCATCGTATTACGTGAACCTTGTTAGTAATTAAGTAATTATTTATTAATGGTTTACATCTAATTTTAATTGTTTTGTTTGTTTTTGAAAGTTCAAATTACAACTAGGTATTTAGTTTTTTTAGCTATCTTGCATGTTTCAGAAATAATCTCGCCCACTACGTTGATCGCCACCACGGAAGCGTACGGCCACGCATAGGTTCCCATTGGCAACTGTCTTGGGTGGACAGCGGCCCGACTGGGGTCTCAAGAATCGGTCACCGGATGGAATTGACCCGAATTCATTTGCAATTTGTTCCAACTCCTTCGAATCAACGATCTCATCGTCATCCGGGTTGTCCTTGTAGTCCCTTTCGTCTCGAATGTCCATGTCACTGTAATAGCCCCGGCGCAACTGACCTTGTCCTTGACCCACCATCACAAGTAATATGAGGAATACTGGCGACAGCTTTAGTATTTTAGGAATGAACCCCTTCATTCTGTATCAGTGTCAAATATACAGACATAAAAAATCGACGTCAGTAAAATTTATTTAAAAGTTCAGCATATATGTTAAGATCTTCTATGGCTGACCCTTTTGAAACGGGAATATACCAGTTTTACACTCTTTTGACGAATAACTTTCGTGTTTTAACCTTTTTTAAAATGTGACTTTTGCATTTTGACATTTTTGAAAATGTAACGTCGTTTTGTTTTGACCTTTTTTAAAATGTGACTTTGTATTTTGACTTTTTGAAAATGTAACGTCGTTTTGTTTTGCCTTTTTTAAAAATGTGTTCTTTGTGTTTTGACTTTTTTTAAAAATACGACTTTTGTGATTTGACCTTTTTGAAAATGCTAGTTTTCATTTTCACCTTTTTCAAAGTTTACTGGGTTAGAATGTGTTTCAAAAAAGTGGTAATATCTAGTTTTATACTTTCTGAAAATAGTAGTTTTATTAGTTTTGACCGTTTTGAAAGGGCTATTTTGTAGAATAATCACTTTTTTGTGTCAATTTCGTCTTTTAAATGAATAATGATGAACTTTAAAACCATTTTTGTTTACGACCGCGTTTTTATCTATAATTTCCTTTAAATTAATTAATGACTAAGTTGCCAATTTACTGTCATGATTTACGAAAAAAAAGGTTTATAAAAACACAAAAGTGTCATTTTGCTTAACAAAAATATATTTTAAAAGTACTTACGTAATAAGTTCCAAACGAATTGCTTTGATGACTGTTACGTTCACAGGCCTTTTCTGTTTTGCCCCTTAATAATTCTAGGTTGTATCTATACCAGGCTACTTTTTATATACGTACTTACACACATATGTAATTTCTTTGACGCCCAACTATGATTAATCCAGAGAATTCCATGAGTTTATTCAGGAAAAAACGTAAAATTTTCCAATTACGCAATGCGAAGCGGAAACTGAGGTCAGTTTCAGTCAAAGTGCGCACTTTGTTAGATAACCTTGTATTCCTTAAAGCAGTCAAAAAAGTGAAGCTTTTCCTAAACATTTCTAATTCTAACCAGCAAGCCAAACGGACGTCAGGTTTAAGGAAAATATGATTTGAATTAAATGCAAAATTTTAGACTTTTCGATAAAGAATACGCAGCAACAATTTACTGGGAAGTGCAACCAATTCTTCGGTCATCAATTCTAATAATTCTAAAGGCAAAATAAACACAAAAATAATTAAACTAAATGAATTATTGCTGTATTTTCAAATTAAATGGTATACTTTATTATTGCAAGTTTATATTACTTCATTGTTAACTTATTTCAATTTTGAACAAACTTTATCACGCTTAAGTGGAATACAACACCAATAATAATTTAGAATACGTTTTGAAAAATTATTTCTTTTTTATTGCCGCTTTGCTGAGCGGCGCGTTGGGCGCCCCCCGCGCTTCACTACTTTAAATGGCGTGTCCTTGTCCTCATGTTTGACGTACTCACAGTCTCCAAATTCAGTAATGTACCCCGAAGAGCAGGCTCGCTCCTCAACGTGTTGAAACAAGTAATTTTCCATGTTAATGTTTTCAGATTTGTATTGTGCCACAAATTGAGCGTTCCCGCCTTGAATTTCAACCACACTTGTCATGAGAAGATACAGGACAAGTCCAATACAAAGAAGCACTTCTCTACGAAGCATGATTTTACTGCAAATTAAAAATAAAAAAATCAATAATTCAAAAATAATGTAATGCAATTCAGTGTGCTGAATGATGTGTTTTAATTTAAAATAAAATATAAATAATCTTCTTACCCTTTAAAATTGTGCGTTGGAATGTAGCTCTGTCCTGGTTGCTTTTATTTGAGATGACTAAAGCATTGGAAGGTATTAAACTATAAAGTGTAGCCTAAACTTTTACTGTGCAGCGAATGCCAAATGTTAAGTACTATTAGTATTAGTTAGACTTCTTATAGTATAGCACGAAGGCTGGTGGGGAGGCTAATTGAGTATGTACAGTATTTTTTCTGTCGCAAGATTTTCATTCCTAGACTGAACCCGTGACTTTTGTATCTGTAGATAAATGAACGTTGATCTGGAAATTTCCTACGGTTAAAAGCAGGGCTGGACAGTGCCAGTGCAGTCAGTGTCAATATGATGACAAAAAAAACACATGAATATCCTGTAAAGCCCAATGTAAATGATCTAATCTTTAACTAGCAGTAGCAGTATAAAAAATCTTCTGTAGAGAACCACAGGCTCATGAACTAACGTACCTAGTTACCAATACATTCAAAATTGAAAGCTTTAAAACGGAAATAAGACTCTAAAGGGGCCTTTCGTAAATGACGTACTGAAAGAGAAACAGAAGGAATGCTATGTAATTTATAGACGAGCCTTATTATAGACGCATAAAGACGCAGTCTGTCCACATTTTTTGGCAATGTTCCCGGGAACATTGCCAAAGTAATACCAACTGTGCTGTGGTAAGCACATGCCTACTAGTCTACTTACTACTCCACCGTTTCCCATAGTAATTGTAAAGATGACGGGATGCCCGGGGGATCTACACTCGCATAATTAAGAATAATAATGAAATCTAGCTAAGGGCATTGAAATGCGTGTGCGCCAGTAAAAAAAAAAGTATGAAAACAATATTGTTCGTCAATCTGTATTTAATTACTAAACATTATCGTTCGTGAAACAATATTGTTTGTAAAAGATTTATTACCAATGTCAAGTAATTCCAACAACAATAAACTTTGAAATTCGAAGGATAATCGCCCTGCATTGAAAAACATAAACTGGGCTGACCTTTACTCAATGGTAAGTTACATAAATAGATAGGAAACAAAATAATTCTGTTTTATTGCATGTAAAGGCTTCACAAAATTTTTAAAAATGCTGCCATTTCCTACAAAAATGTCACTAATTATTGCTATTGCGGTCTTTGTACACGGTAAGCATGTAAAAATTAATTTTAATTTTAACTTTACTATAAAAGGCAAAACTATTATTTTCATGGTGTAAATAACTAGTGCTCATTATAGTGTTGGATTCCGTGTGTGGGAAGAAGCCAGCTGGGCCGCAGCCGCGTGTCTTTTCGGGGGAGCCGGTGGGTGATCGGGAACACGTCTTCGTCGTGTCCGTCCAGAAAGCGACTAACGTGAGTGTGGGGGAGAACACGCATATTTGCGCCGGGGCGCTGGTAGGGAAGCGTCACGTGCTCACAGTGGCCAATTGCGTCGCCGACAAGACTCAGTCCTACACCGTCCTTTATGGCACCAAGAAACTCATTGGAGAGACGGGCGATAACGGGCGGGGACGCGTCGGAGTCACTCAAGTTGCCATTCACCCGAGGTGGAGGTAGGGATTTTTAATGAGCGCCAAGAAATTCGAATTTGGCTCTTTAAATTGATTTTTCCCGGGTTTCTTTGTAGTACAAAAAGCCATGCTTCCGACATTGCCGTGCTGACGCTGAGCAAGGATGTGCCGGTGGGTGTGTACACGAACACGATTCGTCTGCAAGACAAGAACAAGCCGGTTGGGAAGGGTTACCAGTGTCAGGTGCTGGGTTGGGGCGTTGACGAGGACGATGGTTTCGGTCTCCATTCCAACATCCTCATTGGCACGTTCTTAAACGACTCGAAAATCGTCAACCTGTCCGACTGCAGGCATCTCAACCAGAACCTCCAACTCGCCAACACCATCGTCTGCCCCCAAGTCTCCACCCAAGGCTTCTGTCATGTAAGTCGAAAAGTTGTTAACCGACACTGAACACATTTTTTTTTAAATTCAAGTAACTAATAATAACGTAAATAATAATTATTATCTTTTTTTTCTTGTGGCTTAGGGGGATATCGGGAGTCCGTTGGTTTGCCGGGATCCAGCGGACAAAGTGAAGAAGGATTTATTTCTCATGGGACTTGCCGTAGAAACCATGTATCCCTGTGGAATCCGCAGCAAGCCCGGCGTGTTCACGCGACTCCCCCACCCAAGAGCCCGCAACTTCATCGTCAGAAGAGCCACCAGTATCCATGACCCCTATGACATCGACAATCTTCCCTAACTACTTTTTAAGGGATTTTTTCAAACTATTTTTTTTTAAATTTAAAAGCTCCGTTTAATGCTGATAATATTGTTATGCATAAAGTACGTTGGTCAAGTTTAAATCTAAGGGCAGGGCTCCTCATAAATTGGGGAAATAAGGGGTGTTCACAAATTATGGTTTGGAATATAATAGTACGGGATCACGTTGCATTGGAGCTGTTCATAAATTATTCGTATTTGGGTTGCTCATAAATTACGTCGGAGTTGTTCACACCTCACATTAAGGGTATTCATAAATTACTAAATTACGTCGGGGCTGTTTATAAGTTACAGTGCAGGACTGTCCACTAACTGACCTTGGGTTTATAATAGATAGAAAAGTGTGAGTGTTTATTTACACTACAAGAAAGTGAGAGTTTGTTCGTTATCTCTAGCATAGGAAGAAACCTTGTTGTGAAATTGTACATAAACAATAACAAATTGTTATTGTTTCAAAATGTCAAAATTGTTATTAACAATTTTTGGGCTATCGAAGCGGATTAGAATCAAGGGCTACATCTACATCCTTGAAATTCCGAAGCACTCATTTCAACTAATTTGTTTACAGATTACAGATGAAGAAGGCGACAGGCGCCAGGCGACAGTTGACAGTTGACAGTGGAAGATTAGTTAGAGATTTGTAGGGCTTAACGACGGCGTCGACTTGGCCAGACACGAACAAGAAAGTTATTTAATATTGATTAGTTCAATTTATTTTATTTATTGAGAAGAAAAATACAAATATTTCATTTGTGTTAGTTAATGCTTCCTAGTTTAAAGACGGGCATCTCGTCGTACTTTTACTTAAACCGATCGATCTGGATTCTCGATTCAATAATCATTAATTTGATTAATTATTACTTAATTGAAATATTAGTGAGGTTTGATGAATTAGTGATCTTTGTTATTCCATTTTTCACTATTTCATGTGAGTCGTTGTGTTATTTTTGAATATCTTAATAAAAATGGATTTCGACGAAAAATGTGAGGAACACAAGAACGATAGGAGCGATGCAGATTCAAGATCAAGAACACGAGAAACTGACCTTTCGGTGTCATCTCAGTCGACTTTAGTGCCAGAAGAGAAGCAAGGAACTTCGACTTCGGTGAGTTAATAATAATAATAGTAAACTGCCGTACTGTCAACTGTTGGCTGTTGACAAAAACAAAATATTTCTGTGCTTACACAAATTTTAAATGTTGAATGTATTACTAATTACTTGAAACAAATTGTAAAATATAATTACTGTCAACTGTCAAGTTATGATTTATTAAATAATGGTTAATGAATTTATTTTATACTTGACTGTTGTAGGTGTTTGCTTACTCGGGCATATTTACATCGGGTGGATTTTTGTCATCGAATTCTAATTCAACGGCGGAAGACGAAGGTCAAAATAATCAAAATCAAAGCGAAAAGAAAAGCAATAAAAGTCCACGAAATGAAATTTCGTCAAGTTCATCATCAACAACTTGTTCACCCAAAAGTAAAACAATAAATCTACAGACTCGGACTAATCCAGGTTTTACAAATACACTCGTTGACACTGACAGTGGCCTTTCCCATGGGGAACAAGTAGCCTCTGTTGATCACGTAAGGTTGCATGTAGATACTACAGAATGGAATTATTGTAGTTAGTTATGAACCCTTAATTATTTTGATTATGAATCTAAAATAATAATATATTATTTTATTTCTACAGATTCTAGAGTTTATACTTTCAATGCTGGATGAGGAAACTCTGCTCTCCTCTCGTCTCGTCTGT
This sequence comes from Dicyrtoma fusca, assembly GCA_034695205.1. Taxonomy (NCBI): domain Eukaryota; kingdom Metazoa; phylum Arthropoda; class Collembola; order Symphypleona; family Dicyrtomidae; genus Dicyrtoma; species Dicyrtoma fusca. Next base: position 1,680 of record JAQFZC010008539.1, on the reverse strand, counting down.
CGCCGCTGGTCTTTCTTTGCATCGAAAGAACTACAAAATTTAATCACAGTTCAGTTCTGGCAGCCAAGATGTCCAGGAATGGAAGAATCCCCCGGCGGTTTTATTCACAAGCAAACTGGCTGGTATCTCGAAGATTTTGTGAGGGTCTTAAATAACGGTCAGTTATTCGGTTTTGACTTCCCCTGCAACTCCTACAACTTCTACGATGCAGACACACTCAGTCCTGGAGCCCAGACTTTCTTTAATACCTACGGAACCTCCATTAAGAAGCTGAATTTAATTGGGTGTGAAATATTTTTCGAAGATGTTAAAAGACTACTTTTGCTTCAAACACCGAATCTCAATCATTTAGCTTTGAATGGAACTCTTTCAACAGAGACATCGTCGTGGGATTTAAATTCAATTGGTAAGTTTTGCAGTAAAATCGAAATCAGTAAGGAAGTGCAGTCATCACTGCACTGGTGCTACTTCAAAGACACAGTTTCTAGAGATGATTTGTTCTATTAATAGAACAGGTAATATGTGCTTCCATTTTGCCAATATAGGGAGAAGCCATATATTGGGATTACCAGGACCAGAAACGAAAGTCTCAATATTTACCACCAGAACTGAAAATGAGAGTCCAGCAAAATTGAATCTGAAGTTCATCCAGTGCACTCGTAAAATCCCTGAGGATCTTCTAGACCAACTTATTTCGTGTTCCCCAAGTTTAGTGGAAGTTGAGGTACAACACGAGAACTTGGACTATCTTGTCCGCCCAGTAAATCGTCTCCATCTTCTAAAATGCCTCAGAGTGAGTTCCCAGTATGAATCTATGAAGGCACTCGAGATTCTCGCACATAATCATGAAGGGAAATTAGGTCTCCGGGAATTCAATTTAAATTATCTCCATGGATTAGTTAAAGATGAAAATGCATGGGCCAGAGTTGTTAGTATTTTAACAAGAATTTTGGAGGGCTGCTCAGGGACTTGCGAAAAGCTTGTTTGGTATCAACTTCGATTTTTGGAGGGTTTACAAATCCCCGTCATGCCCAAAGTGAAGCACATCACTTTCATTTATTACACGGCCTATGGATCCAGACATTCCAGAACATCCCAGTTTTTTTCCCCTTACATTAATATGAATGTCACTTTTCCTAATTTGAAATCTGTTTTTATTCGAATTAGGAGGTACTTCATGGATGAGCCCATTTCGAATCTGTTCGTTGGGGAAAATTCAGGGCCAGTATTGAGTGTGAGACGTGTTTCCGTAAGATTGTTTCAAAATGCAAGGCTGCTCGCAAGTTTCCGGGAAATGTTTCCCAATGCTGCTTTCCAATTTGTGGACGTAGAAAATTAAAAATCAAATCACCTATTCATAGTTTAAATCGGTTGATTCACAAAATGAAAAAACATACTATGCATGCTACACCTATGGGTCATATTCGCACATTTTTTACGCACATTTTTATAGGGAGTGTCAAGCTGTAGAAATTAAATAAAGCATACAAAAAACCATTCAGAAATCTTAAAACACAGTAGTATTAAGTAAATAAAACAAAAACAAAATACTTTGCTAAACTGTTATATAGTAATATAACATAATATTTTACATTATCGAGTATGTACAGGGTGGCTCATAACCTTTGCCCCCTCCCCCCCTCCACAGCCCAAACTAGCAACGTCGCACAGTCAAGTTAT
>JAQFZC010008538.1:0-10088 GCA_034695205.1 Dicyrtoma fusca | reverse complement strand
GCTATTTAGTTCCCCTGCGATTATTTTGCATTCAAACGAACAATTCCGTGGACGTAGCCCTCTGTTTGGCCATAGTGCATTGTGAACATTGTTATGATAATAATAGTGCTAATCAATCTAGTGACGATATAAATAATAATAATTGAAATAATAATCCTGTTAATCACCCTAGCATCAGTGTAAATATTGCAGCTTCTAACAATCAATTCAATTCTACAAATAATTCGAATAATATTTCTGGTTATACATTTAATAATCCTCTAAACATGTTAAATATTTCTGAAAGATTAAGTCCGCCTGTACAACGACCCACAAATAATAATACTCCAAATAATCATCAGAATAATAAAATTCAAATAACGTTTTTTTGTGGTACGTCAATTTGTTTGGGTTACACCTCCCCTCTTCCTCCCCATGCCCCCTCTGCCCTGACGGCCTCTGTTCCCTCTGAGTTTAGTGCCCTATTCAAACCAGTTCTGCCCTTTTACGTTTCATATAGTCGTTTTAAGGGCAAATAGTCTAAAAAACGTTTACGCGTTCTGCATCAAGCCCCACTGCAACATTGATGTCCGGTAATACCCCCGGTATGATACCGGGAATACCGGTATTTTGAATGTTAAGATAAAACCATGTGGTTTATATAAAAGGGGATATGATGCACACTGAAAAATTTAAAAATGCTAAAGGCTGTATAGTAGCGTTTTCAACTATAAATCAAACCTATTACTATGGTGGCTGTATAATTATACATATTTACTACTTATTCAGCGTCTCTTTTGCTTCAAAAGTCATTAACTAAGTTTATAATTTTACTGCAGCAAATGTACATTTGAAAAGATTAAATTTAAATAATCATGTAATCATGTAACTAAATCATGTTAGCTCCACGCCACGCAAAAACCAAAATTTAAACTTAGAACTTTGAATTAGGTGATTATTTGGACGTAATAACTTTAAGGCGCTTAGAAGTAACTATTAGGGATAAAACAAGAGTCACTGCTAGATGTGACTAAACTTTTAAAAGTGGCTTCAAGAAACTTAATTAATGCTTGCTATTGGACTGCAATATTATCGAATTGAGGTTAAGTATTGAATCAAATGTTTCAATGGTTTCTTGAAACAGTAGTATTTTGTGAATTTTTGTAAACATAATAAGTCTTAGCATGGTTTTCAGGTTAAACAAGTTAAGTCCGGTTAAGCAAAACGATGCAAACTCAAAAGGAAAAAAAATCGAAGAACGAGAATAGGCATTTATAGCTTTAGCTGATAGTCACTCAATGATAGAATGACGAGCTTCATTTTGCTTGTAAAATGTTTTAGCCAGGCGCCACACAGGGTTTTAAATATAAAAACTAATTCGTCAATACTATTTTATAGGGACCTGGATACCACTTTCCCTCCTTATCCTCATTACCCACACTGTTTGTATGACTTGCTTTCGGCTAAATGTTTAAACGTAACGTTTATAGGTTTCTTACTACCTTTGTAGTAATCGATACATTTGTGAGATACACCCGTTCGTAGGACGGGCTGTCTCACTTGTTGGAATAATATTTTTGGTAATATAATTAATAATACTCCTATTTCTTAAAGGTTAAGTCGGCGTGTACATCGTTCCACTACGGGTTCTACTTCGAATAGAGCCAGACAACGTAGCTCAAGCTCATCCTCAGTCTACATGGTCAGTAATTCAAGAAGTAGAAGCCGTAGTGCTTTAAATGTGTGCGAACATATAAATGGTAATTCTGAAAAATGTAATTCTTGTTAGAAGTATTTTAAGAACACCGGGACACGGTATTAGGTTCCCTAACATGTTTAGAACTAAATCATTTATTTTGTAAAAAATGTACTATGAGACGTACCGATAGCACTGAGAAAAATGGTGTTAGTTGTTTGTGAGATCGAAATGATCTTTATAAATGTGTAATTTGTAACAAAACCACTGACATTATTCAAAGTTAGAAAGCAACTAGACCTATTCATATACATTAAATTGAAGCTGTAATTGTGGTGGTTTTTTTTATTGTAATTGCGTTTAAAAATTATGCATACTTAAGAATAATATTTAAAAATAAACGTGTGTTCAGGTAATGCAGAGAAAGCCTAATTTCTAGTGTAATAGATAGGATTCAGCCTGGAACAATTACCTAAATAACTGTTTCTTTGTGCCAGGTGAGTATAGTTGTAAGTTTATGTTTTTGTTTTGTTTTGCTTTTTTTGTTTATTGTTTTTTAGACAGGTCTTTAATGAAATTAATAAATACTGACTGATTTTTGTGTTTTTAACATCTTATTTTCAACTGTCGACTGCATTAAAACAATTCATGGGATATAGAGTTTGTTTTTTTTATCGTTTTTTCATTTTCAAAAACCTTGCAGTATACGCAGGCCACATTTCATGTTTTCAGAATTTTTGGCGCCCTCTTTTAGTATTTATTTGAAATCCGTGCTGTGTTGGCTGCTGTAGTTGTTTAGAACTCCAGCACGAGTACACTCTAAGTATTATTTTATTTTAAATAGCTACGTAATGAATAAAAAATGCTACACAACCTACCTATTTTTAAGCTACAAAACGTCCTAAAAATTAAAGCTGAATGCTCTCAGCTGGTGTGCTCTACTTCAAACGGGAACTATTTCCCCATGAAGCCTTGGAAGCTTAAAACCTAGTTTACAAATTATTCAACGTTGCTCTGAAATCAACAGAAAAAATAGACCATTAAAACTGCAGACAATTACACTTATAACTATTTTCTCTATGCCGATTTTGTCTCCTTATAATTTCGTCTTGGATAGGTATGTAGTCGCTTCTCAAAAGGATGGAAAGATAACCGGGCGTCTGAAAAATACAGAAGAATAAACACAAAGAATCTTGTTAAAAAATAATAGTTTAGTAATGGAAATGTAATATTTTTGTAAAATACCTATCTGAAAAGTGAGAAGTCCACCCTCCAAGTAATAAGCAAAGATGCTAATGAAAGACAGACAGACTGAAGCTGAGACTGAGAGAGAGACGATAGAGGTTAAATTAACAGTAAAAATTGATAAAACAATTACGGTTTGTCAATTTCCTGCTGACAAGAATCCACAATTAACGGTCACAATTGATAAAACATTTGCGTTTTGTCAATTTCCTGCTGACAAGATATACACGATTAAACAATTAGACAGATCAGACGTTTTCTTTCATTCTTTGGAAAACATTTTGCGTAAATTTAGAAATTTTTGAATTCTGCTTTCAGATTTGGAATGCCCGTGTGATTGTGCGCTTACACAAATGTTGAACAATAAAAATTTAAAAAAATTTAAAAAAGTTGTTTTTTAAACAAATTTAAATATTTGAAAATCTGATTACAGATTCAGAAAGCCCTTATTTGTTAACGCAGAAAATCGTTTTCTAAAAAATTTTAGCTTTAAAATTAAAGGATCTGGAAGCAGATTAGCTTCAAAATTCATTCAATTTCGTACTAAACATATAATTCGGCAGCGTTTTACCATTTTGCTTTCATTCCTATTTCGTGTAATTTTACGAATTGTTTATTTCTGCTTGCAAATTCGGAATGCCATTTAATTGTGCGCCAATACAAATGTTGAACAACAAAACTTACCAAATTTTAAAATGTTTTTCAAAAATCACTTTTTAAAAACATTTTTGAAATTTGAAAATCTGATTACAGATTCAGAAAGTCCATATTTGTTAAGGCAGAATGGCGTTAATTTAAGAGTAAAAGCAGATTTTTGTAATATGGGCTTTATTGTAAAATACCATTAAAATAATAAAATAACATTTAGTTTATAATCTGTAATTTTGATTGATAGAACATTTCGAGCACATTTAAATATTTTCGCCGTTTTATTGTCACTTTTATTGCAGAAATCAATGTATCGACCGTTTAAAGGAATTTCACATATATCCAAAACAAAGTTAGTAGTTTCAAATGCGGGTTAACTTATACGGCAAAAACCACTTAATAAACCCAAGTCTTCATTTAATTTACTCAGTTTAAGTGTACCAGTTACATCCTGCTTACACACCAAAACCACTGTTTCAGGAAACGTATACAGTGTTAAGTAATCTTGCTTTTAGGCAATACCTTCTTCTAGGCAATACCTTCGTTTTTTTATTACTTCTGATTTAATTCTGCTACCGAAATCTGTACATAATGTATCTTTTTATGCAATGTCATTCTGCAAACCTAGTTCTATCTCCTGTTTATTACGTTTAATTACATCAGTATTCGAATATTTTCTACTTTCAGTTTTGTTTCACATCTTCTTGAATTAAATTGTTAATTAGATTATGGTTTGATTTTACACCTGTAGCATTAGTTTTGCATTTTTTATCAAAATCGGATGTCTGGTTACTGATGTCAGTTAAATCACCTTTTAGTTCTTCCATTACATCTATTATATTTTGTATTTTACTGTTTTTAACATTGAAAAGATCTTTTAATTCAACTGACTCAATATTTAATTTTTGAATTTCAGCAACATTACTTTGTATTCTGTTCGATATATCCATTTGGTTTAGATAGTATTTGGTACAAGTACTAAAGTGTCATTATCAGTTTTCTTAATATATCCTAATTTTAAAATCATTTATTATTGAATTTTTATTTCATTACAGGAAAAATAACACTTAAGTGCTACGCAAGCCTTTATTAAATCTCCACTATTAATAACAATATTATTCATTATTTCTAGGCATAAGGAATCAAACGCTTTTGTGCCAATTTCTTGGAATGTATTTGAAGAATAAACAATATTTGCTTTTAAATAATTTGATAACTCTACAGAAGGACCATGATCAAAAGAATTGAAATAATAATGATTTGTATCATTTTTATACTATAAAGTCCAGTGAGTTTCCGGATTTTTATTGCAGTCAAGACTTAGTATACTAATTTTTTTAGGTTCCACATTTTCAGGATGTGATTTAAAAAGTTAATTATCCCGCATTTATACACCTCTAAAAATATATTTTGTATTGTGTAATAATTGTTTAGAATATTAAGCTATTTCTATATTTGTTAAGGCCATAGGAAATAAGGTTTTAACCAAAACCAGAACCTGTTTTCTTTTCCATTTCAGTTTTATATCTTTAGGTTTCAGCTAAAGCTTTATCTTGAGAATTTTTATTACTAACAGCATTTACCACTTGACTTACACCTTGTTCAGCAGCACCAACGCCACCTATAATAGCAGCTACTTTAGTAATTAAAGGAATTACTGCTGAAAAAGGTAAAGCATCACCTGTTGTTATATGTAGTGAAATATAATATAGTAAAAATATATAGTTAATTTACGATCTAAAATCATTGCCACTAAAACAGAAAATTCTTCTACTGGTTTAATCCTAAATTTAAAAGGAAATTTAGCTTCAGCTGCAATATAACCCGCTATATGAGCAGACATTCCAGTATTTGGGTCGATATATGGTATTCTCTATTTTGGGGAAGTATTATTAACTTTACTATCCTCAGCATTATCACAACCTGATTTTTGTGCACTTGTTTTTAATATAGCACTTCCATTAATTCCTCTATCCAGATATAAAGAAACTCTCATACCTGATTCTATTTTACAATTAAATCTAAAAATATGCGAAAATGGAATAACAAATCTAGCTTTTCCTTTGTTACTTATGTTATTACTTTTAAATAGTAAATCATGCCTATTAACAAATCCTGGGTTCTTGTCTAAGGTTGCTGAATATTCATTATCATCTAGAGACCAGCTTAAGTATGTCCATAATTAGAACTAAAACCGTCTCTATATTTTAGTAATCCATGAATTAAACTAGCATGTCCTACATTTGTGTATTCTTCCACTATTGTAGCATCAAATATTAATTGAACCTTATCAAATAAAAACATAGGACCATTATTAGCTAATGTAATCAACTCAGTTCCTGCATATCTTGCATTAAATGCTTGTTTTATTAAATCAACCTCAATAATAAATTCACTATTTTCCAATAACATATATTTATCCACATTTTTAACTCGAATACTTATTTTACCTGCTTGGTTTTCCTTTTTTGATGCTTCAATTAGATTCATTTTTATTAAAGAGTGAAGTGAATGATTATAATTATAGACTAAATCTGGCAAAACATCAATCCAACGAGTTGTATCATTATCACTAAGATATTTATACATCATTTGTTGTAAAGTTCTTGAAACACGTTCTACAATCATGGCTTTGTTCTCATTTTTAGTAGTATACGATTGAATATTTTGAGATTTAAAAAACGTTTGAACTGTTTTTGCACTATACTCAGATCCTTCATCTGTGTGAATCATTTGAGGAGAACGTTTGTCATTCAAAACAATTTTAAAACTTTTGGGTACTTCAGTGGCTGTTTTTGTTTTTAATGGTATAGCCTCCAAATATCTACTAAATGTGTCTATAATCAAATTTATGTAACGATTTTTATCATTATATTTACTCCATTTTGGGTCCATAAACACCAAATCATATTGCCATATTTTATCTATCCCTTTAGAGAAACATCGTCTTTGTTTAAACGTTTCTACTTTTAGATAGTGTTTTGTATATACATCTTGTGTTTCTAGATATTTTTGTGCTTTAGCTGAGCTAACACCTGTTTTAAGAGCTAAATCTTTAATACTTCAATATTCTGTCTAAGGATTGTGATAAGCATCTTAAAGGTATGCATCTGCTTTTAAATCGCATAATATAATCTTCTTTTCCATTTATTTACATAAATTTTGAAAAGACAATTCATATCTATAACATTATTAATACATGACCATGAACATATGTATCAGTACTTCCTTCAATTAAATATCTTTTATCATCTTTTTAACTTAAAGATTTCTTATTAAGTTCTTCTGTGTAAATCTCATGTTTAGTGCTTCTAAGCACTGTTTGTTTATGATATTGTTTCTTTTTCTTACATAAACAAGATTTAAAATCTTCAAAATGAATTGCGTTTTTTAGTATACATTTTTAAATTCCTTTCAATCTTTTTTCTACGTTATCATGTGTTCTGTAACTACACATTTTTGACCTTATTCCTACGAATTCTTCAAGGTCTTTCCCATTGAGTTCATCTTTAAATTTTTCTATAACTTTATTATTTTCTTCTGAAAAACGTTTGTGATCTTTCGGATAATCAGATGTGTCAAAATAAGAAGGGTTATGTTCCATGAAACTATAAAAGCTAGTATTTCTTATTTCATAAATAAAACTGTCAGTGTTATGTGCAATACCTTTGCTTTGTCTTTAAACTCTTGTTTTACCACATTATAATGAAAATCAAAAAATATTTGGAAAGGTCTAAAACTGCTTGTCCAATATAAATTGCTTTGTTGAATTGAACTTTAGTCTTATAACTATGTACTGCAACCAAAGTTTTACTAAATATTGTTCTAGATTTAAAAGTTGCTTTATTTATTGCACGTTGAAGAGTGTCTTCATCTGAATGCAAACGTATATTTTGTTGATTTCTAACCGATTGCATTAATTTTCTAAACACAGAATTTGACATTAGTTTCCAAAAATCCTTTTCAAAATCATTCTTTTCAGATTGCCTTTGCTTTGTATTAAATTCAATATATTTTGCTTTAAAATTTGTTTTGATGTTTTGAGTTAACTTAATTCCTCTATGAACTTTGGTTATTTTTATACCCAAATCTTGATATAATTTAAGTAGTTTGTAGTAAATAATATAGTTTCTTTTATAATTAAAAGTGCATAATAACGTTTTAACTTTTCCACCTGGTGGTAAAGCGTTTTCTGGTGCAAGTGGCAGATCTTTGAATTTATTGTGCATTTCTAAATCTCTTGGAAATGATAAATCAACCTCAAAAATGTAGCCCGTATCATCAGTTGTATTCAAAAAAGCGTTTGTTAACCATTTATCTTCATTTATTAATTCAAAATCCTTTTAGGTAATAACTGAGATAATGCCTATCCATGTAGATTATTTGCATCTATTTATACCATTTAACTGTTATCATCTGCTTTAGAATATCGATTACTACATTGACTTATTCCTTCTCTAATATTATTTTCAAAAAATATATACATTTATTAGTCTGTAAGTAAGTCCCATTTTACTTGAGTGTATTGACGCATGAAATCCGAAGCAAAACAAGAAGTAGTATAATACTAAGCTGGATCTAATTAGTAAACACTATTTAAAGCTAAATCTCTAAAACTTTCGAAAACATCTGCTAAATGTAGTACATCTAGTATATTATATAAATGATGCCATTCACCTAGATTTGTCATATGAAAATAATCCATACTTTTAATGCATGATCATAATCAATATCACTAACATTTTTCTTTGTTAAAAAAGAGTGAAATTCATGAATAGAAGGTAATTGAGTTTCTGAAAATTTACTTATATCGCTCATATATTCATATGGATAAATCCCGTTTCTATGTATTATTGTTGGGTTAAATATTAATTGATTTTGTAGAAATTGATTAGTTTTTGTTCTGCATGCGATTACCTTTAAAGTGGTATATCGCACGTCTCGTTCTGACCTGAGTGACCGGTTGCAATTTAGATTTGAAATTTTTCGATTTTTGATTTGAAAATTGTTAATAAATAAGTGAGGCTCCGATTCACTTAAATTATATCGTGTGATACACCATTTTAAGCAAAACGAAGAGTAAACTTCGGATCTAAACTTGCTTTTTAAGTACAGTAAACTTAATATTTTGAAGATATTTAATTGAAGCTCGAAAAATAGATCTTGACATCCTTGGGGAGGAAAATATCGTCCTAGCTAACCAAATACATAATAGTTATGCACACTTAGTCTACCAGTAATTAGTAGTAATAAGCGAACCTACTAGTCACCCAATCACTTTAGTTGTCAGTCAACGGTTGACGACGGTTGATGATATGCCGTCGGTGCTCTCTAATTCGAAACAACAATCCCAACTAAGTTAAAGGTATGAATAAAGAAGTCACTTCAAAAATTTAATGCAATTGATGTAAAAATCTAATAATTATTTAGTTACTCAAGCTAACGGCTTGGAGGTTTTGCGAAGACATGCTTGATGATGGTAGAAGATGCGGAAAGATTTGACTGCTATCGTGCTATCGCGGGGTGTTCATGAGTCATTGCTAAAAATTTACTGTCGAGTCTAGGCAAGTCGCATTTATTGGTGTAGGCTGGCGATGAGCAAGTCTATTCAAATTTTCGTAAAGGGCCAACTCCTTAAGTCAAAAGTCTAGTCAAGCTTAGTTTAGTCTCGACTTTTTCACTATAGACTAGGGCCATACTGAATCTTTTTTTAATTATTTAATTCTGACTAGCAATACGGTCCACGGTGTGTTGAAGACGTGCTTTGAAAATTTAATTGGTTCACTGTTGAATGTCACAGTCTTCATTATCGTGTTTTGTATTTTTTTATTGAAAAATAAAATCAACGCTAAAAGAGCAGACAAAGAGGTTCGTTGGAAGCAAGCAAAATGCTAGTTTGCTTCTCAAAATTTTGTCATCATTGTACGGAAAATGAGATCCTGACTTACTGCAAAGTGTACGTTGGTTTAAGTCAATTTTAAAGGAAATCATTCAAAGAGGGGATTTTAACTATGAAGTTCATGCGGGTAAGTAAAGTCACAAGTTTACGGATATATTTAGGTCATTATATCTTTATTAGGTAGCTACTGTTTAAATTGTGTTTTAGCAAGCGTTGATTGTTGTCATGTTTCATCTTGGAATGTTGAATTTTAACCCGTCGTGTTTTTAATGAATTATAATGTTGATTGATTATCGTCACCGTCAATCGTTGATTGCAATATATAACATTGTACTTGCTTTTATTAATTGAGTTTGATTTAATTAATATGATCATTTTTAGTTGGAAGTCCAAAATACGAGTATTCCTAATGGTTGCGTGAACGATACATTGAAGGAATTGAAAATCTGATGGAAATAATGCAGACTAATGGCAGTACAAAATGTAAGACCCCGGATTTGTATAGTGACCGCGAGAGACACCTAGTCTCCGCCGTGCGGAGCACTTTCAGGAGGAAAATCCTTTCCTCAGGAAATTGATCCGCCAAATACAAACCCGCAGACTGAATCGTCAGTACGTGGT
>JAQFZC010008537.1:0-10088 GCA_034695205.1 Dicyrtoma fusca | reverse complement strand
GGCTGGGGATGGCCTGCGGACATTTCTAGCTATGAGCCTGCTACAAACGAACCAGTTGCGCATGCGCCAGTGGAACATGAAACCGTGATTGAACAACCGGAACCAGGGAACGCACAAGAGCAAGGATATCAAGTTACTGAATACTAATACTAAGTAATTAATACTAATTATAAATAAAATAAACAGACACTTACTATTTACAGATTACAGACATACTTGCGCAATTACAATTTAAGACAAGCGCTCATTTTTGCACATAATTATTATGCAAGCTTTTATAATACCTAAAGTCATATCTAGTCATATAACTACTTTATAAACATAATAAATTTTAAAATTTGCGTGTACCTACTCATATATTACTGTAAGCTCTGTTATCCTTTGAAATGAACTGTGATAAGTTTTAAATTAAAAACAGCAAAATGTTCAGAATAAATAAAAGATTGATTTGGATTTTGAAAATTAAGCAACTTAAAGTTGTCGAGTACAGTAATTCTTATTTTCATTTCTTTGATCGTTTAAATAGTATTCAGATCAGCAACGGAAAGGTAGCACTGTATGGAATCGGTTTCTTTGGACCCATTGACGAAGACTCTTACTACGATGTCACTATTGGAATTAAAACAGTTAAACCGGTGTGTTGCTGAATACATTTTCTAGCGGAACGTTGCAGAAGAAGTTGTTTGCTCAAAAGCAGACGATATTTTACTTTATATTCGATGAACCAATTACACTCCTGCCAATAAAGGATGAACCGAGCTGGAATTATAATAATAGCTATGGCATCTTTTTTAAACTTTGGGTATTATTCTTAACTAAACCAACATAATTATTATTAGTGCCAACTGACAAATTATCACAGAAATTCATATTTAGTGCATTATGTACGTACCAAAGTTAAAGTTCAACACAAGTACATATATAGTGCATCGTGGTTAATGAATTTCTTTAGGGACCCAATACAATGGCTGTTCAACGAAGCAAAGGACCAGAAGGACCTGTCGAAGAGATGGGAATCAAATTTCGGTTTTATTGGGGCACGGGTAAAAATCAGATTGCAGAGTATATACCTTTACAAGAAATTCTAAACTAATGAAGAAAAGAAGTAAATATAAATACCTACTCTACCAACAAAGAACAGTTTTGTATTATGTAGTTATTATTTCGTTTTAATTTTTAATATTTCACTTGCATATGAAAACTATAAAACTAATAACTAATAGTAGCTATAAACATACAATTATTATTTACAGATTACAGACATACTTGTGCAATTACAATTTAAAATATGCGCTCATTTTTGCACATAATTATTATTATTATACAAGCTTTCATTTAATTATACCTAGGACCTAAAGTCATATCTAGTCATATAGCTACTTTATATGTAAACAATAGATTTTAAAATTTGCTTTTGCTTATCTACGGGTACATAAATTACTATAAACTGGGTTTGTTATCACTTGAAATAAACTATGATAAGTTTAAAATTAGAAACTGCAAAATATGTATTCCGATTAAATAAAAGTAACTTAACAAATCAATGGATCACAATACCATGCTCATCAACTCATCACAGATTTAATAACGTATGCGGAGAACGAAAAAGAGCAGCAAGCAGAGCGAATGTTGACCATTAAAAGTTTAGCTAATCTAATCAACTTCGTCACCTTATAGGTATTGATAATAGAAGTCGAAGTCGGTATACCTAATAGGGCTATATATCTCAATTAAAATATAAGAACATAATATTAATATAATTACTATATGATCGACAAGTTATATATTATTACCATTGAAGAGTTGTGAAAGGAAATTTAAATCAATTTAATTCAGTTCGTAATCCCAACCCCAACCGGAACCCCAACCGAAATATACGACAGAGACAGTCAACATTTGACAGAGAATTGTACAGTTTAAGAATTAAGTTGTTGTAAACTTTCCAAAACAGGTGACAGGATACACATTATTTTATTGTATTTTCCTAGCTCTGACAATAAAAACTTCCTAAAAATTATATTAATAACTTTATTATTATTAGATTTTATCCTACCCTTGTGTATCGTAATCGTCTTGAAGTAAAATGTCGGACTGTGAATTAATTGAGAAAGGGATTGGGGAGGAGCTCTACGATTATTTGGAAATAAATCGGGAGGATTACGATGTGACCTTTTCTGTTGGCTCAGAGAAGAGGGCTGTGAAAGCAGTCAAAGTGATCCTTAAGGCAACTTCGCCCATTTTTAAGCAAGAATTTAATGAAAAGTGGGAAAAAGCTGTCCTGAAAGATGGGAAAGGGATTCCGTTGCCAGATTTGGATCCATCTGCTTTTCAGTTATTCATCAAGGTAAAAATTTTGTTTTGCATTTTATTTTCTAGTTAATTTAGTATTAATTACAATCAACGATTTATTCCAGCTACTCATTTCGGATACGTGGTCAACTGAGACCTTAGACGGTTTACATTTATCGATGGAAATGTCCCTAAATCTGCTAAAAATATGTCGACGGTTTCAAGTAAGAAGAGCAATCAAACAGTTGGAGAAAATAGCTAGCAAGTTAATGGGGTTCGTAGCTACTATCAGTACTATCATTATCAATTATGAAATAAATAAAGCTTCATTTAAGTTCTTGTTTCAAGTTTGATATGTACTACATAATTTATAGGGATTTGTACGCATACATTGAAAAGGAAGAATTTTTGAAACTCTCTCGTGAAAATCTTGAATCCATTCTGTCATCTGACGAAATTCCTTTAGAAGAAAAAGCTGTGTTTCAGTGTGCCTGCAGGTAATCTGTAATAGAATTTATTTCTAGGTACTTAAACTTTGTTATTTTTATGTACCTTTATAAGTACCTACACAATATAATTAATTAATTGGTTTTTGTTTTTACATTTCCAACTCAAGATGGGCCGAATTTCAATGTACACAAAGGGGATTGGAAACAACGGGAGAGAACATTCGAAAGATTCTTGGTCCCTGCCTATTTGAAATCCGCTTCGCAACAATGTCAATGCAAGACTTTTCGAAAGTGTGTCGATTTAAAAAAAATCTACTGAGCCTTGAGGAAAAATCCACCATTTTTGAATTCATGGGAATGGACGAAGATGAAAAGTATATAATAATTCATTTTTTATTCGATGCATTAATACATTTTCTGCGTTTAACCCAGTTATTATTGTTGTTATTTAGATTGGGGTATGATATCAGTCAGATTCCGTTCAAAATCCACCCACGAAAATTTTCGGTATCGCTGCCCAAGAAATTTGAAGGCTCAACACTTTGCTTGACCAAAAATTTACTAGTTGGTCCAACCCCGCCATTTGTTTGCAATGGAGATGAAATCAGAAACTAGTGAGCACTCGCCTGTAGCGATTTACAGGAAACAGCAAATACGCTTACGAATTTTTGATTAGATTTATTTATCAACTGTGTACAGTACAGTACTAGTACAGTAATTGTTATTTTTATTTTTTTGATCGTTTAAATAGTATTCAGATCAGCAACGGAAAGGTAGCACTGTATGGAATCGGTTTCTTTGGCCCCATTGACCAAGATGCTTACTACGATGTCACTATTAACATTGAAACTGTTACTGGTAGGTTGCTCAATAAATATTCCAGCGGAAAGTTACAGCAGAAGTTGTTTGCTCAAAAGCAGAAGATATTTTACTTTATATTTGATGAACCAATTACACTCGATCCAATCAAGGATGAACAAAGCTGGAATTATAATGAAAGCTATGGCATCGCTTTTACACTTCAGGTATTATTTTAGATTAAACCTATTATTAGTGCAAACCGACAAATTATAATAGAAAATCATAATTTTTGATGTGTTATGTACCTACCTATGTTAAAGTTCAAACCAAGTACAGCATATTGTACATCATGGTAAATTAATTTTTCTAGGGACCCAATACTATGGCTGTTCAAAGAAACGGAGGACCAGAAGGACCTGTCGAAGAGATGGGAATCAAATTTCGGTTTTTCTGGGGCAGGGGTAAAAATCAGATTGCAGAGTATCTTTACAAGAAATTGTGAACAAATGAAGAAAAGAAGTAAATACTTACTCTAGCAACAAAGAACGTTATTTTCATTACCATCGATTTATTTGATTTGTCAACTATTTTTCATTTTCAAGTCACACTATAATTAAAATTTTATTTTCTAACTTGGATAGACGTCGGTTCCTGACGTTAGCTTAACCAAAGGACGTCAACTTCTAGCCATAAATTAACGTCATTTCAACTAAAAATGTTTAACGCAGGAGCTTATGTAGCTCCTGAGAACAAAAGCAGTGAGCAGAGCGGATTGTGATAGTTTTAATCTAATCAACTTTTTCCCCGTAAAGCCGTTGACAGTAGAACTCGGTTTACTTAATAAAACGGTAAAAAATGTATAAGTACATTAGGTTCTACGGTCAACTAGTTAGGGGCCTTGCAAATATGACGTCATTGAAATGACTTTTTGAAATACGCAAATACCATGGTTTACACTCTTTTAAATGTTAAGCTCAAGTTTTTCTTTTCTAAAATGTCCATTTATATTGTGTTTTGTGTTTAACACTCTTTTGAAACGTGAAAGCCAAGTTTTGATGTTTTTGAAACGGGTAAATGTAGTGTTTAGCACTTTTTTATAACGTTAATATCAAGTTGTGCTCCTTTTAAAATGTGTAGATAGCGTGTTTTACACTTTTTTGAGATGTTTTCAAAGTTTGTTTAACCTATTTGGGACTGGGGGAAACCACCGGTGAAAGAACGATTTGCAGAAGTGTTTTTTCTTCAACGAAGTAACTTTTTTGAAATGGTCAAAACTAGAAATTAACTGTTTCAAAACGGTCAAATATGTAAATTAACGTTTTGAAGAAGTAGAAAAAGGTTAAAACCGCAAATTAACGTTTAAAAAAACATTCCAAACTAGTACTAAACACTTTCAAAAAGGTCAAACCTAGAATTTGACAAAGTCAAGTTTTTAAAAAGGTCAAAACGTATAAAGTTACATTTTCAAAAAGGTCAAACGTAGAATTTGACAAATTTTTATTTTTTAAAATGTTAAAAAATATAAAATTACATTTTCAAAAAGTTCAAACGTAGAATTTGACAAATTTTTATTTTTTAACATTTTAAAAAAAAGAAACATACATTTTCAAAAAGGTCAAAACTTGAAATTAACATTTTCAAAAGGTGTCTAACTTTGTTATTTACCGTTTCGAAAAGGTTAAACTCGAATACAAAATCGTAGGACGTCATTGTTGCAGGGCTCCTTACTACCATTTATTCTACGAAAAATTCAGTCTAGAATAGGTTACATAATACACTGATAAGCTGTAATTTGTAAACAGAATACTGTATTACTACTTACTGATAAAATAAAAGGCTTAACCACCACTTATGACTTAATAATTCTATTAATTATTATGCATTACCGTATTAAATAACAACCTTTCTAGGCAGGCAGTGGCTGAGTTTGACAAGGAAATTCAAATAAAAATAATTCAGTTCCTATATAATCGCAGTCGAATTAACCGACAGACAGTCAACAGTTGACAGTTGAGCGAGAATTTATTGTACATAATTTAGTAAGTTTTAAGCTCTTTGAACTTTTAAGTTTTTTAAACTTTTGCAAACACGGTAAATAAAATGTCCAACTGTCAATTAACTGAGAAAGGGATTGGAGAGCAGCTCTACGATTATTTGCAAATAAATCCCGAAGATTACGATGTGACCTTTTCTGTGGGCCCAGAGAAGAAGGCTGTGAAAGCAGTCAAAGTGATCCTTAAGGCAACTTCGCCCATCTTTAAACAAGAATTTAATGACAAGTGGGAAAAAGCCGTGCTAAAAGATGGGAAAGGGATTCCGTTGCCAGATTTGGATCCACCAGCTTTTAAATTATTCATCAAGGTAAAAATTTTGTTTTGTTTTGCATTTTATTTACTAGTTAATTTGTACTAACATTAATTACAATCAACAATAAATTATTCCAGTTACTCATTTCGAATACGTGGTCAACTGAAGCCCTAGACGGATTAAATTTATCGATGGAACTGTCCTTAAATCTGCTAAAAATATGTCGACGGTTTCAAGTTAGAAGAGCCATGAAACAATTGGAGAAAATTGCCATCAAATTAATGGGGTTCGTAAAAACTATCAGTACTATCAACTATGAAATAAATAAACCTTCATCTAAGTTCTATTTTTGAAGTTTGGTATTAATTTATAGCGATTTGCACGCATACATCGAAAACGAAGAATTTTTGGAACTCTCTCGTGAAAATCTCGAGTCCATACTGTCATCTGACGAAATTCCTTTAGAAGAGAAAACTGTCTTTGACTCTGCCTGCAGGTAATTTGTGAAGCAATTCTTAGTTTTGTGTATATACCTACTTATAAATAATGTAATTAATAAAAATATTTTTTTGACATTTATTTTTCAACTCAAGATGGGCCGAATTTCAATGTACACAAAGTGGACTGGAAACAACTGGAGAGAACATGCGACAGATTCTTGGTCCCTGCTTATTTGAAATCCGCTTCGCAACCATGTCAATACAAGATTTTTCGAAAGTTTGTCGATTCAAAAAAGGTCTACTGAGCCCTGAGGAAAAATCGACCATTTTTGAATTCATGGGAATGGACGAAGATGAAAAGTAATAATAATAATAATTATTAATTTTTCGTTCGATGCATTGAATGGATCATCACTTTAGATTTTTATACTACTTCTTACTTCTTCACTAACCCAATTATTATTTGTATTTATGTAGATTAGCGTATGATCTCAGTCAGATTCCGTTTAAAATTCACCCACGAAAATTTTTGGATTCGCTGCCCAAGAAATTTGAAGGCTCAACTCTTTGCTTGACTAAAAATTTACAAATTGGGTCAAAACTGCCATTTGTTTGCAATGGGCTTAGAAACATAAACCGGTAATTAACCTTTTCGAAACAGTAATATACTTAGTTATGAATATTTTTGAAAAAGAAGAATTTCTAGTTTTGACCTTTTGAAAATAGTAATTCCTACTTTTCTGTCCTTTTAACAGTGTTATTTACTAGTTTTGACCCTTTTGAAAAAGTGTTATTTACTAGTTTTGACCTTTTTGAAAAAGTGTTATTAACTAGTTTTGGCCGTTTTAAAAAAGTGTTTACTAGTTTTGACCGTTTTGAAAAAGTTAATTTATAGAATTTAAGACTTGTACAGCATGCTTTCCATGGTTTGCCAGTTGCGAATAGGTTAATAGACTCTAGCGATTTACAGATATCTAACACTGAAATAGTAAATTAACTCTAATAATTATTATTTTTTTGATCGTTTAAATAGTATTCAAATCAGTAACGGAAAGATAGCACTGCACGGAATCGGTTTCTTTGGCCCCATCGACGAAGATTCCTACTACGATGTCACAATTAAAATTAAAACCGTTGGTAGGTTGCTCACTAAATTTTCCACTGGAACGTTACAGAAGAGGTTATTTGGTCAAAAGCAGAAAATCTTTTATTTTATATTCGATGAGCCAATTACTTTCGAGCCAATACAGGATGAGCCTACCTGGAATGGGGATGACAGCTACGGCATCTTTTTTACGCTTAAGGTAAAGTAAATTTAATTAACCTTTCCGAAACGAAATATACATACTACGTTTTGATATAGTTCCATTCCATGGGTGTCAACCCAAAGGGAACTTATGTTACAATAAAAAAAAATACTACGTTTTGAATGTTCTTAGAAACGGGAATTTATAGTTTTTTGACCTTTTGAAAGTGTTATTTCCTCATTTTAACCTTTTTTGAAAAAGTGTTATTTACTAGTTTTGACCGTTTTGAAAAAGTGTTATTTACTAGTTTTGACTTTTTTGAAAAAGTGGAATTTACTAGTTTTGACCGTTTTGGAAAAGTGTCATTTACTAGTTTTGACCTTTTTGAAAAAGTGTTAATGTACTTTTTTTGACCTTTTGGAAAAAACTGTTATTTACTAGTGTTGACCAATTTGAAAAAGTGTTGTTTACTAGTTTTTACAGTTTTTAAAAAGTGTCATTTACTAGTTTTTACAGTTTTTAAAAAGTGTCATTTAAAGAATTAAACACTTTTCTAAAGCATTCTTTCCATGGTTCCCCAGTTTTGAATAGTTTAATGCAAAATTAAAAATTGTCACAGAAAAAATCATCATAAATTAATTTCTTTAGGGTCCCAACACAATGGCTGTTCAAAGAAGCGAAGGCTCAGAAGGCCCCATCGAAGAGCAGGGAATCAAATTTCGGTTTTACTGGGCTCGGGGCAAGAATCAGTGCGCAGAGTATCTGTACAAGAAGCTATGAGGTAATGAAAAGAAATCTGTGAATTGTTTCTTTTATATCATCTCTTTATTTTATTTGTAAACTCTTTTTCAAGCCACACTTCGTACTTATCGTCTATTGTATTAATTGCATTGAATCAGTCAACAATCTTCTAACACTCTCTTGTGTAACTATTACATGGAACTCATTACAACTATTATTATTATTACTACTACTACTGTGTAAAACAAAATAGGAAAATTATGTCATTTTTGTATCGGTTTTAAGTAGTTGGACCCTGGACGAACAAAACATTCATAATTATTATAACAAAAAAATAAAAATTGTACATTTAAAAAAAACTTAAAAAACTCAACAGAACAGTTTGGTGTGTGTAATAATAATTAGTTTAAACATTGATGGCTCTCAAAGCTTGCATAATTTGAGTTCCTTCATGAGGGCATCCGCGGTAGGCTTTTGCACAGATGCTCACGTCCTTGGCAGACTTGCCCAAGAGTGCAGCGTACGCATACGATAACTTTCCTCGACTTGACTGGTATGGACTCGGCGCACTGTCCTGACCCCTGTAAGTAAAAAAAATAATAAAATAAAATAAAATAATATAAAAACATATATAAATCATTCTTCTAATTAAATGTACCTACATAACGCATTTTCTATTTAATGAAATTTCTCATTTTGAGCTGTATGGCGTGCACAGTCAGTCAATCCGTAAGGCAAAGCAAAACCGGTTTGAAGATCGAATATTTGGGACGGTGAAACTACACTGTATGCATCGTATATATATACTATATAGCAGTATATAGGGACAGTGACTATAGCCTATAGCAAGACAGTTGCTATATAGTTACGTTTAGATTAAGTTTCACTTGAATTGACTGCATTCATTCATAATTTGCAGCACATGTTATGAGTAATAAGCCAAAGTAAATCCAATGAAATCGAACGGAGAACACATCCGTGTACATATCGTGGGTGAAGAGGCATTGTGACGGAGGCCTACGTTCCTTATTAGTGCTATTTTGACGGGCATAAGTTTTAGTAGCTACGGCCCAGCAGCCAGCTTTTGCAAATGTGCAAAAAGCATGACATATTTAAACGCCGTGTGATAAGTTTTACACTTTTTTTATTAGTATTTATGTTATAGTTGTAAAACGAAGGTAATAATACAGTACATACTGTAGCTTTACTACGTTGAAAGTGTAAAAAGCAGCAATACCTATACCTTTTTTGGAAAAGAATAAATACTTTTGTACCTTCTTTAAAAACTGTAAATGGTGGCTTTTTATCTTTTTGAAAAAGTGAAAATAGCCGTTTTTATATTTTTTTGAAAAAGTGTAAATAGTAGTTTTTATACCTTTTTGAAAAAGTGCAAATAGAAGTTTTTATACCTTTTCAAAAAAGTGTAAATAGGAGTTTTGCATCTTTTCAAAAAAGTGTAAATAGCAGTTTTATACCTTTTCGAAAAGGTGTAATTATCAATTATGAACGTTTTTGAAAAAGTGCAATAAGCAGTTTTATGACTTTTTGAAAAAGGTAAATGTCACGTTTACCCATTTTAAAAAGGCCGAAATTGAAGTATTTGCCCATTTGAACAATTCTATGAACATTCTGTTAAGATATGGGTCAAAGTAGCACTCACAAGACGTTTAACTTGCAAGCGTCACAATGCTTCTTCACCCACTGTATATGTACCTACACACCACAAACCTACTGTCGAATGTACAGTACGTCGCTACACACACGCATTATGTCACTCACCCCGTAAGAATGTAAACCTCAAACCTTCAAAACAA
>JAQFZC010008536.1:0-10089 GCA_034695205.1 Dicyrtoma fusca | reverse complement strand
AAGCATACGCAGATAAAACATTTTAAACCTTTTTCTAATTTATTTTCCTCAGACGCAAAAGGCTACTTCAAAAATATGTAGCCGTCACCATCAAAAATGAGCCGAAATGCCTTCCTCATTTTACTTTTAGGTCACGATAGGCACCTACTATTTATTTGTTTTAGTCTTCAAGGTCATGGCCAAGGTCACCTGCGACAAATAATAAAGATAAATTACAAAGTGGATTCTTTAAATACTAAAATATACTGCAGTAAAATTGCTTGGCTAATTAGTTACGTACGATTAATTAGTAATGTCGTAGCTGGTCTTTGTATGTTTGTTGCTAGCAAACTCTGTTAAAAAATTACCTTTCCGAAAAAATACATTTCCAAAAAATTGTCAACCGTCAATGATATCTGTATCAATCCTATCTTTTTTAAATAGAATAATAAACTAGCAAATCACTTTTAAGAAGAGAATGCATCATAATAATATTATTTTGCAACCACAAAACCAAATTCACAAGAACCTATCGTTAGTATTCGCGATCAAAATCTCATTTAAATATTTACATTTTTTTAAGTGCAATCACAACAGTCAACAGTATGTACAATACAAATACTATTATCTTGCCAGAATGTGAAATAGCATCCCAACAGTCGTATAAATTATGTAGGTACATTCAGACAGTAACACAGAGTCATTATTGAGGACGTGATGATAAGATGAAGAAAGGTTTGTTTCTGCTGTAATTTGTGCTCCACTTCAGTCCATTAAAGTTTTGTAGTGTTTCGATTAGATTAAATCGGTTCGCTTCTACTGTAATATAAATATATATATCGTCGGTTAAGAAGCAAAATGATGGACATCCACTTTTTGCTGAAAGCAAAATGATGCATATCCAAAAACTCTTAAAAGCAAAATGATGCTCACCCACAAGTACACGCATGGATGTGAATCATTTTGCTTCTTAACCGATGATATGTAACTATATACTGCATCATAGCATCGCATCGGCGAAGAAGCAGTGTGGCGCAATTCCAGGTATGTCACGTTTAAAAGCAGTGCCAGTGTAAACCAAAATTTGACTACTTTTGCAGAGTGCAGATATTGCAGTTTGACTACTTTTGCAAAAGTGCAGATATTGCAGTTTGACTACTTTTGCAAAAGTGCAGATATTGCAGTTTGACTACTTTTGCAAAAGTGCAGATATTGCAGTTTGACAACTTTTGCAAAAGTGCAGATTATATTGCAGTTTGACTCCTTGTGCAAAAGTGCAGAAAAAACAGTTTAAACACTTCATAGAAAGTGTAGATACAGCAGTTTTACTACTTTTGCAGAAGTTTAGATGTAATTGTATTTGTAATAAATAATTTAATTAATAATTTATTCATTGTTTCGAGCGATTTAACCGAAGTTTATACCCTCGGAGAAGTGTAGATGGAGCAGTTTGACTACTTTTACAAAGGTGTAAATATAAATCTGACTACTTTTGCAAAATTGTAGATATTGCAGTCGGAAGTCTGGTCACTTTTGCAAAAGTGTAAATAGAAGTCTGACTACTTTTGAACAAGTGTAACTAGGAATCTGACTATTTCTACTTGTGAAAAGTGTAAATATCAGTTTCAATACTTTTGAAATAGTGTAAATAGGATTTTTGCCGCTTCGAAACAGTTGCAAACCCAGTAAACCACAATAAGCGGATAATGAGCTGATAATAGTTGGACTTGGACCTGCTTCTGTAGGTTGAGTTGGTGCAAGGAGTGGTTGATCGCTCCAGCTTCTAAGCCCTTAATTTCATTTGCAGGTTTATCCATGATTAACTTTAACTGTAGTTAAGTTATCGATTATTAGACCTTTTAGCGTGTGAAATCCCTATACTAACCGTCGTTTTTACCCATGGTTAGTGAGGATTTCACACGCTAATCGTGGATAACCTAACAATAGTTAAAGTTAACCATAGTTAAACCTGCAAGTGAAATCAAGGTCTAATAATAGGCAGACTATACATTTCCACGGACAGTCGAGCAGAAAAAAATCCGAGAATGAGCCGCCCTTCATCCACCTCGATGCGTACTTGCTTATAATTGTAATTACTTTACGTTCAACCAAACAATGCAAAGTAATTCAATGTAATTCTTCAATACTAACTGTAAACATTTTCATCGCATATAATTACATACGAGCCAGGCAGAATAAAAACAAGGAACCACAACAGGCGTCACAATGACGCATTTAAGGGGAAGCTGGACTTCGGCTTTGTTGCAGTGCAGTTCTTCTTGACCCACGATATACCTACTAAATATGGGTGACAGTGATAAACAAGCCAGTCAAAATCAAAATACTTTTAACCAGTTAAGATAACGAAATTGAATAAATGGGCCATATGTAAGTAAAGGAAGTTGAACTTAAATGTAAAAGCTACACCTCACACTACTACATACAAAAAATTCTCCGAAACCCAATCAGTTTGTCAGTTGTAAACCATAAACATCTCTTATCTAGTTTCGTAAACCTTCAACTGTCTTTACGTTTGTTTGGGTACAATGAAGTATGTAAATAAACAAAACGACCAAAAGGTTAAAATTATTATAATTTGACTAACTAAATATTAGCCTGAAAGGCTGGTGCCTAAATATATAAATCGAAATGAAATATGATTATTATTATTATGAAGGGTATGATGTGAATGCATTTTTGTAATATAGGAATAGCACTGCATAACAAAGTTAAAAAACCATGAGCCGTATTTTATTGTGCTTTAACACATAAATTGAATACATTTTTTAAACATACAATCAAATAATGGAAATAAAAGGCAGCAACTTAACAAACATTGCAGTGCTCACAAAAAGATAGCATGATACATATACATACGTAATGGGCCTTAAGGGCAAAAAAAGGATAAAAAAACAGAAATAGTTAAGACTGATAAAAATAACCAAATTACAGTTACAAGCAATTCTACTTCTTAAAAAACTGTCAGAATAAATTATAGTCTATTCAAAGAACCCCAAAAGGTTTAGCAACACAAATAATTTCAGAAATAAGAATATTGTTACAGTTTTGATTACTTACTAAGTAAGTACTAAGTACCTACTAATTACTGCTTAATTATAACACCTTTAGCATCCGATTATTATAAGTTCAATACAATTTCTGGATACAGTCATTTTAGTTACTCTTATAATACAGATATTAATTGTAATTACCAGCTTCATCAATCATAGAAAGATTACTGGGAGGATTGAAGGGTAGAATCGGTAGGAATTTATAACAATAAGTCAAGTTTAACATTAGTTTAGTTTAACATCACTAAGATTTCGGAAAAAAGTACAAAAATTCCACAAAAACACAATGACATATTACTATTTATAACAAAACAAAAAATTTACCTAATTTGATTTCCTAACATTTTGACCTTGATTTACATGAATAAACTTGCAAATACTTTATGTATTTTCAAAATCACTATTGTAAAAGAATTGTAGGAACTAATTAGAGAGCCAATAATAATTAATTCATTGTCATTACCATAATTAGACAGGCTGTCTGGGACAGTATTTACTTACTAAAATAGTATTTATGACACTAACACATGACGTACATAGTATTATCTCGTCCAGCCAGACAGTCAACAATGAAATCAGATCGAAAAATAAGTCAAATCACTATACTTACTACACCCTACAGGTTACAGATATTGCTACTAATTATATATCTATACTTAAGTTTTGAGCAGCTAATTAAACGAAATTACCCCAGCCACATTAATCAGGATGCTTTTGATTACCGAAATAACAGTGAAAGTGTAACGTGCGAGATTTAGTTATCTCAAAAAACTTCAAAACAAAAAGGTAAAACATAAATAGTTACTTAGGTAACTTTTACCACTAGCCAAAAGATCTTTTTAGATAATCTATTATAAATTAATATGTTCGAGCACCTACAGACTACAGACTGCACTATAACTACGGAGAAACAGAAACAGATATTTGAAATAATGTAGGCTCAGAATAAATTTAAATTAATACGTGTAAAATAGAATTCGGTTTCGATTTCAACCGTGAAATCTCAGCCTGTAGTTCCAGCCAACAGTACCCGGGATCCCAAAATTGTGCATGTGCATGTAAATCACATCCCGATGAGCTTCGTACCGCTGCATGTTCCAGAAAGCATTGGCCTGTCGCCTAGCTTTCTCGGGTCCAAAGCGGTAGACGTACTTGCAGAGGCAGTAAAGGTAGTTGAACGTCTTGAGGAGGGGCAAAACCCGGACCCAGTCCGGCAGGCCATTCGGCAACAGGTGCAGCTCATAGTTGTACTTCTCGGGGTAGATCCAATTCCGATGCTCCCGCATCGTTTCAAAGCGACGGATCTGACCGAGAAGTCGAACAAACTTGTTTCGAACCAATGTACGAGTCCGCTTCGCACCCACCAGAGGAAGAGGGATGTTGTAGTTTTTTGTTGGCGGTGCTGAGGCCATCTTCAAGGTCAAGGTTCAGGTCACTCTCGATCACTTCTGCAGTATCTGTACACAGAACAATAAAAATGTAACCCACGGATGGCTTTTTACTTCATTTTACTCCAGAAATCTTTTATGTACTAGTTATGAATTAGATAAACTACAAACAACAAGCAGGGGGGGGGTAGCAGGTCGTAGGTCGCAGGTAACTTACGGCTGTTAGGTTGTAGGTGTCAGATGGATGCTGTTGCTTCCGTTTTATCCAGTCTGTCCAATGTCAATCAAAACGGAAATCGAGCTGTTGCCTCCTTTCAACTTTAATCAGGTAATAAAATATTCAAAACTTTCTTGAATACTGACAACTGAAGGTAATTGAGATTTTAAATGGAACAAAAATACAGCGTTACAGCGATCACTGTTGAATAAATGTAACTCAATGAATTTTGAGCTTAGTTTTCTGTGGCTGGGGCTGCGGCTGACACTGGACTGAGCTGCAATGACTTGGACACAGCCAGGAACCATAAGGAACCATAATGACTGGGCTGCGATGACGGTGACTGAATCGACTCACTGGACTGGACACTGGGCGGGCATTTCCCCCTGAAACTGAAACAAATGAAACGAAATATTTATATAGAGGTAAGCAGCATGTACAATAATGTAGATACAAATCATTGAAATCATTATAAATACCAACTTACCAATACCAACAACCAAGACAAAAACAAATGTAAACCAATAATAAAGTAGGTTAGTTAAAAAAAAATTACGATAATAATCATTACAAAGAAACGGAGTCAGTAATCAGCTGGAAACAAAATAATTTACAGTTAAACTACGTAGTTGGGTAGCTGCATCGAAAAGATATAAACTGCATACTGGCGGTATAATATTTACAAACTATTTATTTACAGTTCAGTTCGATAATTAGACAAAAAAATGGATTTGCAGGCGGCAAACGTAATAAAGGCAAAGGGCTGTTTAAATATGATGCCTTCGAAATCGAAATTCCTTTTTAACTTTAAACATTTTGCAGTTACAGTCAATAGCAGTTTAGCCATTTTGAATTTGGGTTTTTTATCATAATTATTATTGCAGTTTTTGTGGTGTAATTAATTAATTATATGCAGATGCTTACTTTTAGTTTATAATTTTCTGGTTAATTAAAATTGACACGAGATCGTATCTGCGAGGCTCTAAAGGTGGACGGACCGTTGGCTCTAGCTGGCCCCTGTCCAGTGTCCAGCCCCATCGACAGTATAATAGACAGTTGTCAGTTGACCGCTTCTTGGGGTTGACCTCAATTAACGCTCAACTGGTTTTCTGTTGAGGTAGGTTTTTTTGTAATCTCTTGTTTATTTAGGCAGATTTGGTATTTGAATATTTTACTGTAGGACCGTTCATGGCACCAAAGCTTTAAAATCCTGTCCTGGGTTTATTCTGTATGTAATTTAAGTTCTTATTTACTGTAAATGATGTAAATTGACTATCTTTTTTTAGCTGAAAAAAGTCAACCCTCAACTGTTTTTATGTTACGGTAGGTTAGTTTTTTAATATAATAGGTTGATAATTGATAACAGTTGAGCGCCCCAATGAATAATTGTTTTTTTTAATCCCTAATAAAGGAAAATGTTAAATAGAAAACTCATAGTAACAAAATTATGGTAATTGCAAGAAATAATCGAAGGAATTTCAGCTTTCGAAACGAAATGCTTTGCTTTAAGAAAATATTCAATAGCTATACACAGCATTTATTCATATGTACTTAATTATGGATAACTAACCTACATTGTACAGGGTGCAAAATTTAATGTAATCACCTATACTATACATATAAATTACATCAGTAATTATAGTTATCAGCATGCATACACAGTATAGATAATTATAATTATCTATGTATTTTGTCCGTCCCGTCCGCCGTCCATGAACATCATAAAACCGTAGCAATCACACCTGACAGTGCCAGATACAGATTTATGTTCTAAATACCAGAACTCAAAGTCAAATTCAATTAGCACGCTAGGGTCTTGTTAAAAATTAATCTGTCTATTAGTGTCTATAATGATAATAATGGTAATAGGTAAGCTAAATAATTAAGTAAGTAGGAAATAATAAAATTAATAAGTCAAAATTAGTTAGTTAGTATGATAGGTAATTCAGCTGTTAAATAACATATCGATGGGCACAACAAGTTGCTACTCAGAAGGTAAAACTTACAGATTTCGATTATTGAGAAGATGCTATACTAATACTAGTTAATAGTTAACTATAATCATTATATGATCTGTGAATACCCAACTGGTCAGTAGTACCGACTGGCTTGTAACACTTAAGTCAACTCTTAAGCGTACGTGCGTTGAATTTTGAGTCAAACAATTTATGTACACACCTAACTACTCACCCAACCATAAACAAGTAAAATTACTAATATGTACAATTATCTTGAATTATAATTAATTTGACTTAAATTTAACACTGTAACCATTGAATAATAATATTAAATAATAATATTAAATAATGTGTGAACACTGTAAAAATTTAGCAATCTGAATCTCGCATCTGCAGCTCTCAAGAACAAAAATAATACATGACACGACCACATAATTACCACTGGGAACAGGTAGGGAATCAAAATGAGTAATGTAATTAAATGTAAGCAGATCATTTATCATTTTACAAACAGTAAAAATAAATTCATACTACGTCGCCGTCGGCACTCGCAATCTTTCAGTCAACTGAAATATGATTTTTCAACAGAATCAACCACCCTAATACTAACCTACAGGCAGACACCTAAACTGGAAAATAGGATTAGCAATTAATTCATTATTATCATTATTTATCCAAAATTAATTGACTCTCTGGCCACTGACGTGGCTAACAAACCAAACAGCATGATGTCTAATATATAATGTATATTTATGTATAATTATATCTGACCGGCCTAAATTCAAACTTTATGAGCGAAACGGCTGGCTGTAAAAAACATTTATTACATTAGGATTTAGGAAGTACGCGGAAGTTGTTGGTTCTGTTGCTGTTGCAAAATTTGAGCTAGTTGAGCAGCAGTATTAATCCCACCTGCGGCTTGTGCGTACGCACCTGAAATAAATAAAACAACAAAATATAATTTTGTACAATTTGTTTTGTTTTGTAGAAAACAAAAAAGAATAAAATGTGCATTAGTTACACGCGCACATAAGTAAAAGCATTTAAAACTAATCATAATCACCTTGCCGATTCTTGATAAATTCCATGCGAAGTCTAGCCTCCAAAGCACTACTGTTTATAGGTAATAAGTTAGGGGTGGCTATCACGATGTCATTGACCCCAGCGCAGAAGATGACCGTGCCCGAATGGACCAAACAATAGGGGCCAGGTTCAGTTTTGGTTACTTTGAAATTCACAGTATCCATTTTGCGACCCCCTCGAATGCCGAACTCATCCCCCTCGTGGATGGGACGATTACGACCACGACTGTGCTGTTAAGTTACAACAACAAAAAAACAAATAAATACCATTGAAATTTGAAAAAAAAAACCTATTAATTTATGTAATTAATTACAAAAATCGCAAGTATTTTACCAAATAGTGCTCATTATTAATAATTATATGTACTAAAATGTGGATTACCTGGAGAAAGTAGGGCTTTAAAAATGTTTTGATTAGATTTTCCCTCCAGCCTTCATTCCGTGGACCTTCATAGTTGATGGGATTGACATGAACTCGAAGACCAGGAAAAACCGATGGAAAGGAAACCATCGACACGACGTCCCCAATACCCACCCGTAAATTATTCCGAATCGTATAGTTCATACAAATACTATCTGTTTCACATTTTTCACTCGGCAGACCGATGCAGACTGTAGCCGGACCTGAAAATTGTAATTCAACAATGCAATTAGTTGGGCTGCAATCAACGAAAAAAATATTTTGTAGCAACTCGCAATACGTGCCCAAGAAAACAATATTATGAGCAACGTGTAAACTCATGTCATAGATAATTACCTGAGCCGTTTTTTCCTTTTAGCAAAACGGCTACGCAGCTCCACATTCCCAGGGCGTCTTTTCGAGCCTGAAAATTCAAAAGTCGAAATGTAACAAACACTATTTTCAATTTTAAGGACGCATAGCTTGTAAGTAATAAAATAATACTTAAAATGTGATTAGTCAATGTCATTAGATAACCTGATTTAAACTTACCTGGGATATTAGAACAGCCGCTGAATCGTTCGACCCTTGAGAGTCCGCAACAATGAATTCATTAACTTTTAAATTGGCTTTCTTCGCTTCCTCGGCTGCAGCTGCAGCTTCAGCACTGTAACAAAAACAAATCGTTAAACAAAAAATTTTATTTCAACTTTTACATTTTAACAAAGATAATTCCTATGTCATAACTGTCAACTGTCAACTGTTTACAAAAAAGCAAAACATGTATTACTAGCAACTATTATTAGTAGTACGTACCTACCCTTGACACGAGCTAATTCAACATAAACTGTTTCTATTTTTAATGACGAAGGTGCAAATAAAGTTTTCACAATCTTTTCTACAACCTTTGACTCTATCTCAGACTATCAAATCATGAAAACAGTGCTTTAAAAAAGTGCTTATATTTATTACAAATTAACTTTTTGGAAGTCACATTAAACGTGTATGTAGTACCTAGTTAACGTATTTTTAAAAGTTATACAAGAAAAATATGACCGCTTAAATAGTTTAAGTGGAACTATTAAGCTAGTAACAAACTTTAAACTTACCTTTTACTGCGACTCTCAGTCATTACGAAACTTTAAAACAATTTTATTATTTAAAAAATTAAAACTGCGTCTGTAGATATTCTGTTTATTTTGAAACAACCGACAATTGCAATCCAATGTGTAATTGACAATGAAACGAAAAGTGCTGTCAACAGCCTACAATTCTACAAGTGACAAGCCAAATAAAATTATTTGACGGACACAAGTCAGAAGTCAACCGTCAACCCGTTCTTTAACACTCCATGATGAGTCAGTTAAATAAAATCCAAATTAAACTCTTAACGGGTTTGGAAATGAATTAAGTAATAATTGCACAAATCGGAGCAGCATTAATTAGTTGCAAATAATGAATAATTTTTTGTATTATTTTAACCAGTGACAATCAGCATTAAAAAAATCGGCTTGAAGATTTCTTCTGTACCTGCACCTGCACTCTGCACTGCTGCATTCACTACTCGAACGGAATTAAATAGGTTTTTGCGTTTGCCTGGTTTGCCTTCTTTGCTTTTTGCTTTTGTCCCTTTTGTACTTTTTAGTGTGCCACGGAATTTGAAAGTCGCGGGGAAAAGAAAAGACAAGGAGAAGTACTTTCTATGGATAATTATATTAATTTTTTTTATTATTTTAGATTTTTAGATTTTAGATTTTATATATATTTTATAATATTTTTCATGTTACAATAATAATTTCCCTTTTCGCCGCAAGTGTTTAAGGTGTGCAGTGTAAATAAGTGTAGGCAACTTTTTTACCTTCTAACATATACTTATAATAGCATAGCCGTATTTTTATTCTCTGTTATTTTGCTTTATTATATATAAAAACTTTATTAAGTCACTGTTACACAATTGTAATAGTCCTAGGACTCAGTATACAGTACATAGAATT
>JAQFZC010008535.1:0-10089 GCA_034695205.1 Dicyrtoma fusca | reverse complement strand
AGATCATATAGAAGGGGATTGCACTTAGCCACGGTGAAGTGCCATTTTACTCTATTGTTATCTTGAATTGAGATTGGCTTTTGTCTGACGGAGACGTATATTTTAGTACTTCATACATACTTGTATGTATGTATCGGTTGCCGACAGCCGATAAGTGGAGATTCATTGAAGTAGTGATTGTGTATCAAATTAGTGCTTATCAACGTGATTGGGATGCTCTTATAAAAGCAAGCATTGCACCGTAATTAAGAAGTTCAGTTCATAGCCAAAATGCAATGTCATTTTATTCGTTGAACACACATTTCTTCAGTGCTGTTATTTAAAAGATATAAAGTTTAAGATCCGACTCCGCAAGTTAAGAGTCCGTGTTCTTGTGCTGCTATCTTTGTTTTATTTCCATCTGATTTGGACGTCCAAGAGGTACTCAGACTAACAATAAGTTTTATGATCATTAGGCTGTGGAAACGCTCCGTAGAATAACTTGTCTCAGATATACTACTATAACTCATACATAGTTTGAATCCAGTAAAAAAAATTTGAAGCGTACGTCATTGTTACCGACTTAATTTCACTTTCTACCGACTTAAAGGCCAAAAAAAGTATTTTTTTTTTCTGTACCAACTTAATATTTTGCATTAAAAATGTAAAGTGTATTACGCATTTTGTGTTCCTGCAGCCGTGCGTGGTGTGGAAAGGAAGATAGTTGGGTGACATTGGATCACGTTCTTGTGACCGCAGTCATTAGTGATTATAGGCATAGCCAAAAATTCGTTTCCGCTTCACTGTCACTGTCAGTAGTGTGAAACTGATCAAAATCTTCTTCCCTTGAACTCAAAATCGGATTGATCTCAATTTCGGATCTTAATCCTCAAAATCTGTGACAATTGAACAGATTAACACAAACACCGGTTCTGCTAACTTATGTTGCGCTACAGTATTTAACTGAACCCTTGGTATAAGCTGACACTCAAAAATGTTACCTTTGACTTTTATGCCATGACTAACTATAAGCTCAACACACACGCACGACCTGGCTGTTTGCAATGATTGCAATGTGGGCAATGGTACTTAGAATAACTCGGATTTTTAGTCGGTAAATAAAGCCATTTTAATACAAAATATTAAGTCGGTAAAAAAACGATTATTTGGGCTTTGAGCAAAGGTAAAAATAGAAATCAAATAGGTAAAAAGATGAGTACTTTCATTTTTAACTAAAAACGATTGAGAAATGTTTTTTAGAATCAACCATCTAAAACTACTGACTTTCTCAAAATTTACAGCTAAACCAAAAAGATAATACTAAAAAAAAGCAACATTATGATGGTTACAGCAGAAAACTAAAAAACTATTTAGAGCAAAATTCTTGGGCGAAGAAAATTCTCTTTCTCGTGTAGTCAATAATTGTAATTTTTGTATACCTACCTACTTCAGTTACTTTTAAATAAGTAATAGATGAAAATATGCATACATTTGCCACCTAGAACATTAGCTACATATCCTGGATGCCGGTAGGGCATTTGTCATCTAAGCACCAAAACAATGCAAAAGCTGTTGGATTGCTCTATTTATTTTACAGTGGTATTTTCCGTTATTTCAAATATCGTTTCCTTTTCTCGCTAGCGGATATATTATGAAATAGTACAAACTCAAAAATAAACCAGTAACAGTAGCTTAGGTAATGCACAGGAGGATTACTAAAACATTGACGAAAGAAGTATAAAAAGTCATTGGACTGCGTAGTGAATCGTTACGGATATTGGAGTTGGATAAAATTTGCGGTCATTCGAAACATTCCTTGCACCTATACTGTGTATAGTATACACATATACCGGCCTAACTTTAAACCGGGCAGAAATTCCCGGTACAGGAAAGCCGGTATATTTCTAGTATCAACTGCACATACCTACACGTTTTTAAAAACAATTGAAATTTCTATTTAGCAGGTGCAAAAAGTGAATAGGTACGAACGTTACATCTCTGACCAGTATCCCTGTAAGTTATTCTTAAATCACTTTCATTTAAACAGTATTTTTCGAAATGTTAAAAACTGTCAGTTATTTGGTAGGCATCTAGTATGTTCTCTACTTTAATTTTCTTGGTCTCGTATGCTCTCTACCCAGCTTTCCTTAGCATTTTTTGAATATTGACCCGCAGTTAACTTGATTTACTAAAGTAAAGCACTAAACAGCTAAAGTTGTCATACTGCTGCAGAAATATATGTTATCGACCTACAAAACACACCAAAGGTACATTCAATTCTTAGTAGGTAGAGGAGGTAAAGGTAGAGAACATACGAGATCATACCAATTTATTATTGGAGGTCAGGAAACTTAATGCTCCTTACGACTGGTCCGAGATTTATTGTGATGTAAAGTAATTAGGGAAAAATGTCGATGGTCACTACGTCAACCCCTTTTTGACATTTTAACGATTTTCTAGTGACTAGTGAATCAAAACTCGCTGATAGCTTTGTATGCATACCTACTGCTACCTGAATCAAAAATATATTGAGAGTTCTAAACGTGTGTTTTGGACATTGTCCAAAGGCACTATGTAATAACTACCTCATAAAACTGTAACAAGAGGTAACTGTGACAGCACTGCAAATAAGAGAGTAGTAATAATTCAAGGAGAACCAGACCAGGGAAGTTCTTGTATTATTGTATATATTATAAGTTAATCTGCGCCGTCAGTCTTGTTGTTCCGTGGCTGATAGTGAGTTCGCTGTTAAATATTTGTGTCTACTGAATTGTAGTGCATCCGAGAATCCCTCAAAGAAAATCAATGAACTATTCGAAAAACTTGACAAAGATTGATATTGTTACCATAAAAGTACGTAACTCCAGTGGTGCTTCAGTTTTCCCATTTGGAAAAACATGCTCTGCTCTGGTCCGAACAGATCCCGGAACATTTCCTCAGCTTATAAAGGCAGTAGCGCAGTCAGTGCAGAAAGTAACACAATTTAATTATTTTGCTGAAAATATTTATTCATGGTTCGCCAGTATGGTAGTAGTGTACTACTATTTTGTAGTAATTGACAATTTTTAAATGATTATTTGCAATTACCATATCAGTCAGTATTAGTACCACACTTACATACTGGTGCATAGTGGTTCAAATTTTAGTATTCGTTGACCTATTGACTTTGAGCATATTTCGGTCCGGATTCGTAATTGTTTAGTTAGCTCCCCTTGAACCGGCATTGTGTATGATTAAAAATCAATATTCTGCCAACCTCACTTTTATACAGGAGGTATGCAAAACGTAGACATGCCTATATGGAATTTGTTCCACCACTGCAATAAAAACCATTACCATTACGACTACCGGGAGAAAAAATAATTATTTTCGGATTAATAATGGAAAAAAAAAGTGAAGAATTGTACAGCATTAAAATTACATAATAGATTAAGACATCGAGCACTTAGAAGCTTAGGTACTTGGAAGCACGTGTGGCCAACAGTAAAGTGGACATAAAACATTCAGAGCTTTTGTGTGTGTGTGTGTATGTGTATGCATCAAAAATTATTTATAAAAGAATAAAGCAATATCCATCTTAATTACTATTTGCCAAACACATGCAATGCAGACTGCCTACTACGGCCTATACTCTATAATTGGGCTTTCAGTGAATATATCCAATTAAAGAATACCTGGATATATATATCTGATGAAAGAATGAGCGAACATTGGAACATTTGGCTGATATTGATCAGGAATCAGAAAGGAAAAAAATGTCCTTTCTTCATATCACAGAACTGAACCATACATATATATATATAGGTACATACCTACATACGAGTAGCACAGCTTTAGCGATTTTATGCATTTTCTTTGTTTATTCGAGTTCCACTCACGAGTATAACACTAACAAATGTTTTTGAGAGGTTCTACATGTATTTGTGTTAGTATAGCATATCTTAGGAGAACAGCATTGCATGAAGCTTCTCGTTCTGATTACTCTGAATACCCTCACAATGATAAGTTTCCATACAGACGTACCTTCCTACCTACCTACATACATAGGTAGACAGCAAAACTGTGTACTTTTCGACTTGGATACAATCAGCAAGCTTTATTTAGCTTGAGTCTAGGCCTGTCCATAAATATAGAAGCAGAAATGTTGGAAAATTGCTATAAAACTTTTAGCAGTGGAGAGCTGACGGACTGAAATGCAATGTACATGTATATACATAAATACATATTAGGTATATATGTAATTCAAGAAAATAATTCCATAGGCCGTGAGTTAGTTCTTGCCTGTTTACAGTAGTAAATACACAGTGCACAGTTATACGAGTATAAAATATCCCATGCTAAAGATTAACTATATAGTCCAAATGATAACCCGTCCCTTCCATTTACCTTGGAATAGGTCACTTTCTGACAGGCTATTCTTGACAGAGAGCAATGTGGTCTCTTTTCCCACGTACCTACATACATACAGGGATAGATGCTCTATTATACTCTGTACCACTCCATAGCACCCATATCCTATATCCATTATATAATATGTATTTATACAAATCATGAAAAACCAATGCCAAAGCAAATTTATACGGATATTCGGGTTTCCTCCGAGTCCCACACCAAGTTAGTGAGTATAGTTTTCAGCTTCCAGCATTTAACTCAACTAGGAACCATGGGCTTGCATTGGCAGCTACAGATATAATGTTGCAGGAAAGTCGTAAATTCAACTTCAAATTCCAATTTCAAATTCTAATGCCACTGTATACCTTGAGCTCTCCGGTGACTTTAAAGCTAGGTACTATCATTCTATAATTCTGTCTCTGTCTGTCTATAAATGTGTCTCTGTGTATGTGGACATGTCAGTTCGGTGGTGGGGCTTGGAAGTTGGAAGTGCAGACAGGGCGCTTCTACATCCATGTAGGTATCTACTTTATCGGTATCATTGGTAAAAGAAGAGAAATTTATCACCATTTGTCTAACCTAAACTAAAGTCAATGTCTGTCTCTGCACTGTATGTGCATACATACCCACGTCTATCCATTATGTGCCTGCCCATGAATCTCTGAGCATACCTATCCCTTTGTTACTACTTCTTTCCCTTTGGGCATATGTACAGGCATAGGTACTTATAGTTAGCTATGTAGGTAGGTACCTATGTATCATTCATTACTCGTGGGGCAAAGAATATGTACCTTACGTATGTAACTAGGCACCACTACCATACAAAATTGTGCAGTGAACATTGAGCAATGAGCATGGGATATTACTATTTTTTTTATAACATTTACTACAATCTCAAATCCAATCTACATAAGTACAAAATCCATACTATAAAAAGTAAAAAGTAAAAAAACATATAATTATGATTAGGATTACTCGCAAAGGTACCTAGGTACCTACAAGTCAAAAATGAAAAGGAAAATTCAAAGATTACGTGAGCGTACAAATGGTAAAAGAAAACCCAAAAGTAAAGAAACAAGAAAAAAAAATTGTGTAGGTTGACGACAATCGGGCCGGTTTTCTTTGCGCTTTTTCGATAATGCTCCAGTGCCAATGTAGATTTGAAGATGGTACTTGTATAGGTATTTAAAGAGACGTAGGGGTGATGTAACGTGAACGTGAGCGTAGATCTAGATGGATGTGTGCTGTAGGGACGTAAGGTAGGTAGATAGGTTCTTTTCCCATTGAGTGTAAGTTTGCAGTAGTAGTAGGCATTAGGCATTTGAAGATAGGACTAGGTTTTGACTTTAGACCGTGTAGGTTCAATAGTTGTGCTGGGTTGTGTATGTTGTGGTGGTCCTTGTACGCCAGTACCATCGGGGAGCTGACGTAGGAACTTCATCCGAATTCGGAATACGAGACTGCGAGTATCTACAAGTACAGTCTGAAATCTCCCGTGTAGCTTTTTCATCCATCCATTTCTTTATCCAATCCAATTCCATGTGGCCATGGCCATGTATATGTAGTACAGAGTACAAGGGAGATAGGAAATATGATGAAGTTATATACATTTATAGGAACCTATAGGGAAGTAGGTATATATACCTTTGAGTAAGTTTAAGTCTTGTAAAGTTGTATCTACAGTTATACTATAGTTCTTGTATAATTCTATGTAGATACATACTTCCATGCCTATAACTAGTGGTTTTAGTTTGGCTTGGTTTGTTCACACTCTAATGTTATAACCCACTCGCTGTCGCTTTGCATATGACTAGAAAGGGCCTTATACTTTCTTACAGTATGTATTCGGATGCTTGCCGTGCCGTGGTTGTTGTAGCTCCACCAATTCGGGAATTGGAATTCGGAATGTGAGAAAGATGTGTGTAGATATAGATATAAAAGCTCTTACGTAGGTTCCTTCTTTGCTGTCGTCATCGGTTCCTTTACTTTGCCACTCTCTGTCTCTCCCCCTCTCTCTCTCTGCTGTCTCTTTCTGCTCACATTCTCTCTTTCTCTGTCTCCACTCTGGTCAAACTTCACATTCATTATTTCTCATTTTTATTTTTCATTTTATTTTATAGACTGACAGGAGGAGGCTCTCTGTCAACTGTTCATGTTACAGCACACTGAACGTCAAATCACAGTGCTTGTGAAATAATATCAAAATCAACTCAAGTAGACATCTACACTCCTGCCCTCAACCAATCACAACCAATCTATTAATAAATAAATAAATAATCCTGTAATTAATACATCATTCTTTTTCTTCCAGTGGTGGCTGACGAGTCCATTGCCGAGAGAGTCCGTGGAATCCCAGTAGCTTTTCTGTACAATCATCATCATAAGACAATGTGTAGAGCACAACATCATATATAAACAAAGCTCATCGAAGTCAAGCTAAAACCAATCCAACTCATCACAGGGGAGACCATAGACCATCGAGACTAGTCAGTCAGTCAGTCAGTCATTCAGTGAGTCGACAGGGAAAAGTTGATCCTGCCACAATTGACGTTACTACTGCAGTCATTTAAGGGAACGTCTATTGACAATTACTATACACTATTTAAAAGAAAGCTAAATAATCAAATAAAATACTACAAGTGTTGTGTACTTTACATTTTAACTTCTGAAATTTACCGATAACTATTTTACACAGACAGCTGTCATTTCGGATATTATTTCGTTTAACTAATTATTACATACCTACTTCATTGACACTTTCATTTTCACTGCCACTGTCATCGTATTTCCAAAAACAATCTTACGCAGTGCGAGCAACGATCTAACGATTAATGAATATTATATTTGGAAACGGTACATAAAGAAGCATGTGTTTATATTTTTTGTAACCCTTTTTTAAATTACATTGTAGGATATACATATAATCAATTGACATAGGATTAACGTGGTACTTACGATATATGTACCTACATATAAATTATACAATCTGTGCATTCTGTCTTAAATTTCCATTCCATTTACTACACGAAAACTAAAGTATATAAGTATATATGCTGGTGATACGAAGCTCCACGTGTAGTAAAAAAAAATATTGCCAATTAATTCCACGTTTAAGTTTCAAGCTAAAATAAAATCAGACTTTACAACCCAAATCTAAATTAAAATATAAATAAAAAAAGAAGTGGAAACTACCTACGTGCATATAACAGGAGGATCGTAAAAATAATATACATACTAGCTGTGTATACTAGGTATGTAAGGTACTTGAGTATGTACTTTTAACGGAAACCTGCAAGAACATATCTATGAAGGGAAAGAACCTTGTACATCATCATGTGCTGAGATGTTGAGATATTCAAAGTTTGCGTTTTCCTTTGGAATCTTGTTGGTGTGTGGGTCTCACCGTCCGGAGTGACAGTAGTATTTCTAAAATTGTACCAGTGCTTAACCTTCACCTCTAATGATTCTATGATTCATTTCCAAACGGAACCACCAAATACCGTTCAACATTCTAAATTCTAATCCCAACGTCATCAGCCTCCTCCTCACCACCACCATCATCATCATCATCATCAGCGGAAGAAGAAGAGCGGAGAAAAAAAAACCGAACCGACGGGAACAGAGCACAAGTTTATTATTACGCTATTTATTTTCTCTGTACCTCAGTTTGTCTGTCTGTTCCTGCTCTTTGAACGTGAACGTCTGGGACTTGTACACTACCAGAGATATACACTTAACCAGCCTCAACGACAGAAAATATATGCATGGACTCAAGATGCTATGACGGCAGCCGACTGCATATGTGGGAAAGGAATGCTGACTGCCACTGAATCTTGAATGGTAAAAGGCGGAATGTATATATATTGTTTATTTATTGATTGAATTTACATACGATTTCGAGAGTAGCAGCAGACAGGGAAAAAAAAAGAAACCAAAAGAAAAGGAATGCAGACAACTAAGCTAAATTAAAGACCATTCAAGTGTTTGATACATTCGGAGCCACAGTCTATAATTCAAGACCCGGGAAATAAGCGGAGCTTATTTTTATCACAGTCAATAATTACCTGTTACAGTTATAATCGTAATTATAATTATCGATAGTATTGTAATTACTATTATTATTACCTCTGCTTTCACACCGACCGACCAACCAACCAACCAGCCGCAAATGGATTCCTTCAGTATACATTGGAAAGGCTGTACATAAGCGCTGTAGTTGTGTACTTGTATATGTGTATACCTACCCCTTTAATTCACGCTATTGTTGCTTATCATATCTTTGGGAGAGAGAGAACAATTCAAATTTAAATCGAAAACAAAATGAACATTTCCACGGAATGTGGTGACGACGAGTGTACTACGACGAAAATCTCAGCCGGTCAAAGACAACTCCAAATAAAGAACAAACAGGACGCTTCTGACACTGACCAGCACCGCCGGTTTGGAAGGGAATACTTGTGTGAATCCTTCATTGACCTTCAAATTACAAAATCCCCTTCCCTCTTCTTTCAGCCATAGTTCAGTCATGTTTAGTATGTTTTAATTTTTAATACATTTTTAAAATCAGTCAGCATTTATTATTTTTAATTTAGTCCTACTATCATTTTTACTCTCCCTGCCTCCCAGTCATTTCGGTATATGTAGATAATAATTGATTGTACGAAAACAAAAATTAAAATTAAAACATATACATAAAGACGTATGCAGGTTCTTACGTGCATACTGCAACTAAGTTTGCAGAAATTTATATAATCGCTATAGATACTTGTAGCTACTTACTTTGTACAGTATAAATGTATGTAGATATACACGAATAGCCAGCCCCAAGAGAAAGTCAATGACCAGATTATTATAATTGAAATACCTCCATTTACTTTAAATAAATAAAGTTTTTAAACAAACAAAACCCCCGACTGAAACTGTTACCAATCACCAGCCAGCAATATGAGTATGAATATAGCTAACAGTGAGAATCGAACTCCCATCCGCGTCGGATTTTATGATATTGAGAAGACGATTGGGAAAGGGAACTTTGCTGTCGTCAAGCTGGCACGACATCGGCTGACCAAAAATGAGGTGATAATAATATAAATTAGGTATAAGTATTCCTACTAGTAATGATAAAAATGACACATATGACTGGCCATGAATTATTATGCTGGCTGACAGGCATGGAATAAGATTACTGAGCTTCTTGAAAGGTCGATACTAATCAGTGAATCATTGTTATTATTATTATAAAATAATTACAGGTTGCAATTAAAATAATCGATAAGACACAGTTACAAGCCCCAGATTTGAGGAGGGCTTACCGGGAAGTTCGGGTTCTAAAAAAACTTTATCATC
Source organism: Dicyrtoma fusca (assembly GCA_034695205.1). Classification (NCBI taxonomy): domain Eukaryota; kingdom Metazoa; phylum Arthropoda; class Collembola; order Symphypleona; family Dicyrtomidae; genus Dicyrtoma; species Dicyrtoma fusca. The sequence continues at coordinate 372 of JAQFZC010008535.1, read as the reverse complement.
CTCATATCATTCGTCTCTATCAGGTATGTACAATCAACTTCCTCAATGATTTTCCCTTCCCTTAATACTTTTTCGTTCTATCGTATAGTATAGACTGCTCTATATACCTAGTAATGCTCTCTGCGCTGCTGTGTTCGTTCAGCCTCTAGAGTTCTAAAGCTTGGAGATATTCTGTGTCCTTGTCCTTTCCTTTCCTTTCATAAGTTGTAAGTTACAGAGTTAAACATCCGAGTATGTTAGTCATATTACCGAGGCCTCCTGTGTCTCAATGACGTCATGCAGAATATCTTGTACTTGTACGTCCGAAAGCCGAAGCCGAAAAAAGGGAATGACGACAGCAAGTATACTGTCAAGTGCCGACTACTACGACTA